>APFE030910680.1:0-10739 GCA_000404065.3 Pinus taeda | reverse complement strand
CAGTGAATATAATAGAGCTTCGTAACTTCTTAGACCTTATTAATTTCTATCGAATATTTGTGTTGGGGTTCTCTCATATCTCTTACCACTTAAATCAAGTTACAAAGGGTGGAGAAAAAGCAAAGCTTTTCTGGTTCGAGTCACAACAGAAGGCATTCATTGAACTGAAACACCATTTGCCCTACTCCAGACCTCATCCTGTCAAACCTGCAACAACCAACTGAGATTGAGACAAGTACCTTTGACTATGTTGTTGGTTCACTCTTCACTCACCAAGGGCAACTAGTGGCCTATCATAGTGAGACAATCTATGATATTTTCTGAAAATAGCTCACCTATGATAAGGAAATGTGTTACATTATGCTGGCTTGCTAGAATTGGAAACATTATATTTTGGGGAAGGAGATGGTCATCCACATGGATTATCGACCTCTTCAATTTATGGAGACCCAAGGGAAGTTACAAAATGACCACCATCAGAAATGGTCTACATATCTGCAACAATTCCATTTGAACATTAAATACCAGAAGTGTAGCACCAATCATGTCACAAACTACCGCAATTGACCCCTGATTGTGGCACTGAACACAATTCTCAACCCTTGGGGGTATGATACCTCTATATGGCAACAATTATAGAACAATGAATTGGAATTCATTACCACATATATGATGATAATGACTGGTAAGCCAATTTCATACTTCCACCTTCAGGATGGACTATTATGCTACTTGGGACACCTTTTTGTTCCTTTAAGAAAGTGTGTCAATCTAATCTGGGAGGCACATTCCAGACGGTGCAAATGACATATTGGTGTGGAGAAGACAGTGGCAGTACTATATAAGTATCTTTATTGTCCAAAACTCCAAGGGGATCTTGGCAAGTATATAAGATCTTTCATTGTCTGCATCATCACCAAACCAACGATTAATAAGCAAGGCATATACATCCCCTTGCCTACTCCTAATTAACCTTGGGAATTCATCTTGATGGACTATATGTTTGTCCTTACTTCTACCAAGAATGGTGTAGTGATGTTTTAATCAATCTTATTTGACCGAGACTACAACATTTAATTGTCAACCCAGGGTAGGTCTTGCTATTTCAATGGAGTTCGCACTATTTGTGCCTATACACTACAGCCAAGAATGAAAAATAGAAAGAACGGTAAAAGATGTCATTGAATCAAATTGCATAAATAAAATCATTCATGTAGAAATAAAAAACACTCCACAGAATTGAAATCACACTTTGCAACTACCAAAGTAAGGGCGCGCTACACAGTGACTAATATCTACTCCAACTGGTTACTACCATTCTATTTGATTAACTCAGTGTAACAGAATAATATAAATTGGAACAACAACGAATGTAATTCACAATTTGTACAGCAATAGTAGGAAACCATATGGCAAATAAACAAAACAAAAATGTACACTACCTCTACCACTGCATTCCCTGCCAAAGAGGAGGGCCCTTCCTCCTTAGCAGGGGCGTAGGAATAACACGAGTATTAACGAATCAGCTGAAGATCAATAAGAGCATCACCGTAGTGATTTAATATTAAAAATAATTCAAAGTTACAGAATTAGAGTAATAGTACTCTTCTATATCTTGTCCTTGTACATAGGAAATCGAGTTTCTTTTATAATTATTACATGCCCGAAATTAGGAATAGATCGGTCATGAGAATCTAATGATTCTCATGTTGATCAAAAATAAAAGTAGTTACAACCTATTTCTAAATACAAATATACATTGGTTAGGATTTCAACCACTTGGATCTGTTGCTTCCAAAATAAACAATTCCTAATGTCGACAGTTGTTATGTGGAATAGTACCCACACATACCAGCTTCAGTGCAATAACATCCTGCGAGTGAATAGCGGTTCAAGATGTAACGACAATGGCGATAGCACCCTTGGTGTAACAGCAGTCCTTTGTATCGGCATGTAGTGTAACAGCATTTAATGTGTAACAACAACCTGTAACAGCATATGGGGTGTAACAGTGAACTGCTCTACCCTGCTTTGTAGTTTATCAGCACTACCTATTTACTCCATATCCTTGTTCCCACAAGCAACACCTGAAAAGGAGAAGATCTTCCAAGATACTCTCCAATGCTCACCCCAGTTAGCCACAAAAAGGAATAAAGTATCGTATTATTCAACAAAATATGGCAAAATAGCATGACAGTGGAATAGGTTATAAAAGTGAGAAAAAAGGTGATTAATCATGTAAATTTCATAGGCCTGGAGTATAATAGGATCAAAACTAGGGAAAGAAGGTGTAAAAAATAGGTAAAAAGTCACACCCAACATCTCCTCCCAACTGAAGCAACTGCATGTCCCCATGTAGAATCTTAGCTTCTCCTGCTACACTCCCCACGCAAGTTTGTAAAATTGTAAGCACTAGCAGTGTCTTCACCTAGAGCTCTGTACCCTTAAATGGCCTTCAACTAACGTGGCCAAGATTCTTCTTCATAACATAGGTGGTAGTCTAACTGATACTCTTCTACTGACAACCAAATCAAAGGAAATTTAAATTTGAGTCTGATCCAGAACGCCCCCAATGTCTGCACAATCAGAGCATACTCAGGCACCCATGTAATAGCAACCACAAAATTTTTGTATTCAAAAGGATCCCCTTCTTGCAACTCAACGCTACAGGCTTTGGTGCATTTAAGACACCCTGCTAGTGCTCGGCTTTTCATATGTGCATGCAAATTGAAGCAAATCTTCCCAATCCTTTTCCTATAGATGGCTGACTGTTCCTTGATCTCTAGAGTGCTCAGGAAAAGATTAAACTCATGCCTAAGTTCATAAAACATCCCTGGTTCTACTCTAACCCATAATGTTGTCCTTTCTTCATTAATTTCTGTTGATTTCATGGCCAGATGCCACTCAATCTGGTTCCTCATAAATGAAAGAAAGGCCCGCAGCTGCAAATTTCCCGTATAGGAGAAGACACTTGCTACCATTTTCGTGTTAACATGCTCACACATGATATTATGCAAAAATATCTTGTAAAGCAAGCTCTATTCGTCAAAATCGCAAGAGAAAAAAATCTCAAGAAAAGTTTGGGTTGAAGAACCCAAATAAGACCTATTCTCAAAAACTACTTTCAATTGAAATAAATAATATCGTTCCCAAAGGAACAATAGATAGGGTGGGGATGGTTGCCTGCATGCTAGTAGGTTCAGGAAAAGGTCACGGAGCTTGGTCTTGTCATTCGTCGGGTCCGAGACCTAACGTTGTAACTAATATAGTTGTTCATCCTTCTTCTTCATGGCTTCCTTATGCCTCTGTGCTTCTCATTCTCTCTCCCATTCTTCCTTTAACCACTTTTCCCTAAGGGAATCCATCATCCTTTTGTTTGCCTTTAGTGAGATCACCCCCTCTTGTAGAGATAGTTCCTGTTGCTTCCATTTTTGTAGCTCTAGTAACAACAATCCTTTCAAAACATCATCCTTCATCAGGACCCAGTGTTCTCCCACATGCACTACCAATTGAGGGTGTAACAGCCTCCCAAGGGTGAAACTGCTCCACTTCGTTTGCTATTTCTTGTGTAATAGCAGTGTCATCAATGGATTTTTGTGTTACAATTTTCTTCTCTCCCTAATCAGCTTCCATTCCCACTGTTGGTTCTTGTGTAGCAACAGTGTCATCCACAGGTTTTTATATATCATTTTTCCCTAGGTGGGCTTCTATCTCTACTGCTTGTTCTTGTGTAATAGTAGTGCCGACCAAAAGCTCGTGAATGTCAGCTTCTCCTTCCTTTCCTTGGCTAACTTCTGTTTCCACTGTTGGTTCTTGTGTAACAGTAGTGTCAACCAAGGGCTCCTGTGTATCCACTACCAAATTACTTTCTATGGACAGTGTCATCTCAGTTTCTAGTTCTTGTGTAACAGCAACGTCCTCAACAGATTTTTGTGTGTCAACCTCCCAGGTTTCAGTTTGTGTTTCCCTCGATATGGTGTCTGCTGAAAAGACTCTAAAACTTGTTGTCACTAGCTTCTCAGCACATGTTATGCACACAATACCGGAACATCTCCCTTCCTGGCGCTGTATATGGCCTCGGCCAAAGTGTCTAATCTCGGGGATCTTGCCTCTGCGTTCCCCTCTGCTAGTTGTTTCCTTAGCTCTCTATTCTCTTTTCCTAAATTTTCAATTTTTAACAGCACGGATTGAGTTTTCTCTTACCAGGTGAGGAAGGTTCCTTCGACTAAGCTTGATCCTCATCCTTCTAATCTACTGCCTCTTTTCTCTTCTTTGACATGGATGGGGACTCTAGGTAATTGCTAACCCTTATTCTCTGCTTTGACCGCCTATCACCAATTGGTTTGTCGACTGGCCTCTTACCAACCCTTACTGTCAAATACAAGGGTTTCTCCTTTGTCACAGTTGGAGCCTCCTCAGATGTCTCGGTTTGTCTCCTGCGGGTGGTTCTGGCCTTCTTCCTCATGAATCCCTCCCAATTCCCACCCTTGCAGCTTAACGCGTCCAGCACAATGAGCTTGATAAGGCCATGGTTGGTGACGCATGTTTCTGGATGTGCAACTGTTTTCACGGTCGTGGCCATATGCTTAATGTTTCCTAGCAAGAAGTAGGGAAGATTTATCAGTTGTCAATGTCGAAGGTGGTTTATCAATGGAAAGTGGTAATTGAACACAATTGTTGCCCTTCCCTCGCAGGTGATCTGATTGATGAGCTAAAGGGAAACATCAGCCCATGGCTGGGGAAGTGACAATTTATTAATCCCCCTCCCTTTCTTCACCAGCGACTCTTACTCTTGGAGGAAATCCCCCTTCAAAGAGGTGTCATTGAATTTCCTATTAAACCACCTCTTTCCTTCCACTTGTAATCCCGTCACTCAGGAAATCACCTCTTCTGTAACCTCCAGCTTCAATCCCCTAACCTCCATCTGATTTCTCTCTAAATTCTTTGCAAATTCCATGGAAACTCCACCATTTGATCCCTCCAGCCTCTGAAAGAACTCAAACCAACTTGCATCCTTAAAAATCTAGCATGCTTCGAGGAAATTCTCCAAAGCTTATGTCGACCCTAGCTCATGCCAAATTGTTGATCCACCCATTGCTACACAAATTCAGTGTTGGTTTCCTTCCTTTTCCTTTCCTTCAGAAGTTTCAGAGTAGTCGACACACTACTTAGATGTTTCGGCCTGCAACTGCTCTTTTCCTCTTCTTTGAGCACTCTGAATGGGGATGCAATGCTCCAGCAAGGGTAAATGGTAGGGTGGCGCAAGTGAGAATTTCAAATTAATATTTTGCAATCATGATTTGTACTGCATGGTAATGTTGCCTTATTAATGCTAGATTATGGGAAGTCTCGTCGAAGGTACACTTCCCTTTCTTGGTATGATTGGGCATTAAGTGACAATGATTACCAGATCACCATGCCTTAATTGCGGGTTTTTTAAATAATCACAGGTCATGCAAAGGTCATGTCGCAATATGATTCGCCCCCCCCCCCAACTTAAATGTGACATCCAACCTCGGCTGTCAAAAGGCGTGTCGTGTTAAGTTGCCATAATTACTGAATAAAAGCAGATAATGATATTACCTTTATATGATGTACCTGGGTGACATGGGGAGAATTCATTGGTGGTGACACGCACGAACTTAACTCTAATGATGAGATGTGTGAACTTTACTCCAGTGGCGAGAACCATGATGATCCCTGTTGTCTGTTGCAATAAATATCTTATTCAAATTATTTCTAGAAGTCGTCGGTTGTTACAGGTGTAATAGCCAAGATGACTATTATGTGTTATTAGTTCTTACAAAAACATAAAGAAAAAGGTCATGTAACAGCACTATCATAAAATATTCTTTGAAATAACAAATGTTGTTACAGCGTGTGTAACAGTCACCACAAGGTGGTTTTCAACTACTACAGAAATTGTTTGTCTGCACCCGGAAAAGGTTTTCACAGCCATATATATATATATATATATATAATATATATATATATATATATTATATATATATATATATATATATTATCTATATATATTATATATATTTTATATATATTTAAGTTGAAGGTGTAACAACTACCAACCGTGTTTGATTTTCAGCTGTTACACTTATTGTAAAAATTAGAGTTTTTGCAGCACAAGGGGCTTTCCCCTGTTCCTATAATTTGAAGATCTGAATTTGTGAAAATGTTGATGAATGAATCCCTTGAAGCAGGTTTGTGATATAATTGAAGACGGTGCCCATTTACAAGCAACAGTGTCCTCGCACTACCAATGGTTACCAAATTTACAGTCCCATTGTCAAAGACTGCATCTACCTCATACGGACCTAGCCATCTGGCGTAGATCTTACCCTTGAAGTCTTTGAATCTTGAGTCATATAAGAGATCCCATTCTCTTTTCTGGAACTTCTTCTTCTTTATGAATATTTCATGCTACTTAGCTCTCTGCTGCTGGATAATCTCTGTTTGCTGGATAGAAGCTAACTGTTTCTCCTCCAACTCATTGAGTTGGTTCAATCTCTGCTTATGTGTTATAACCATATCCAAATTTACCTGCAATGTTGTTCTTAGTATCTTGATTTCGAACTCAATAGGGAATAAGGGATTTTTTCCATACACAAGTTCATATGGTGAGAATCTCGTGGTATTCCTCCATGTAGTCCTGTATGCCCACAACACTTCTGGAAGTTTATCGGCCCAATTCCTTAGGTGACTAGCCACAGTCTTGGTAAGGATCCCCTTAATTACTTTTTTAGTACTTTCCACTTAGCCATTTGCTTGTGGATGATAAGGGGTTGTGATTCTTTGATGGATTTTATATTTTTCAACCAAATTCTAGATCATATGGGATGTAAATTGGGGCCCTCCATCTGTGACTATCTCCCTGGGTATACCAAATCGGACAAAGATGTCTTCAAATAGAAAGTCTAAAATAGCCCACTCAGTGGCTCTGGTTAGTGCCTTTGCCTCAACCCATTTTGTGACATAGTTAGTGCAGACCAAGATGTAAGATTTCTGTCTAGATGAAGGATTAATTGGTCCCACAAAATCTAGGGCCCATTTCTCAAAAGGTTCTAAGGGAATTTGGGGCTGTAATGACATATCATCTTAGTGCAGTGGTTGGCCCATCCTTTGGAAACTACCACATCCCTTCACAAACTTCTTAGCATCCTGAAATATTGTTGGCCAATAATACCCTATCGAAAGAACTTTGTACCCTATCCGCTTGTCTGCGAAGTGCCCTCCACAAGGTTCCTCGTGACAAGCTTTGAGGATATCAAAGATATCATCTTCTCTAACACAACATCTGATCTGGAAATCTGGTCCAGTGTTATAGAGATTCCCATCTATCGAGGTATAGGTAGCACTTTGATGTATAATGTTTCTTTTCTCCTTGGAGGACAAATACTGTGGAAACTTCCCTGTAGCAAGATAATTGGCTATATCTGCATACCAAGGTGAGTAAGTAGAAATAGCAAAGAGATATTAATCAGGGAAAGAATCCTCAGTAGGAATGCAATTGTCATCAATAGTTAACTTTGAAAGGAAATCAGCTACTACATTATCCTTACCAGGTTTATCGACAATTGTGATATCAAATTCTTGTAACAGCAATAACCAAAATGTAATTCTACCATTGGTAATTGGCTTATTCATTAAAAAATGAATGGAAGAGTGGTCAATGTGTACAAATACTTGATACTCAATGATATAATGTCAGAATTTATTTATGGCGTGCACAACTGCTAAGAACTCCTTCTCGGTCACTGTGTATTTGAGCTCAACCGGAGTTAAATTTTTGCTTATGTAGTAAATAACATAAGTTTTCTATCCTCCAGTTGGCCCAAAACAACACCTACAGCAATATCAAATGCATATGTAGTTATGTGAAATGACAATTCCCAATTAGGTCCTCACAAGACCGAAGTTGCTTATACACAACATTTCAACTTTAAAAAGGCCTGCTCACACTTTCCTGTCCACAAAAAGTCGTTCAATAGCAAAGAAAATAACAGTGATGCAATTTTTGAAAAATTTTCTATAAACCTTTTGTAATACCCTGCATGCCCCAAGAAACTATGTACCTCTTTTTGCATCTTAGGTGTTGGAATTTTCATAATTACCTCTATTTTTTCGGGTTCTACCTTAATTGCATCAACAGAAATGTAGTGTCCGAGCACAATCCCTTCAGTCATCATCATGTGACATTTTTCAGTGCTCAAAGCAACATTAGTCTGTACACATCATTCTAACATTTTTTCCAGATTAGCTAATGTTGTTTCAAAAGCATCTCCATAAGGTGTAAAATCGTCCATCAAGATTTCAAGGCAGACATTCAACAAATCAGAACAA
Source organism: Pinus taeda (assembly GCA_000404065.3). NCBI lineage: Eukaryota > Viridiplantae > Streptophyta > Pinopsida > Pinales > Pinaceae > Pinus > Pinus taeda. The sequence goes on along the minus strand of APFE030910680.1, from coordinate 2,384 downwards.
ATTCCCAGTATTTCCCTCTGAAAGGTTGTTGGCGCATTCCAGAGTCCAAAACGGAGTACTCTGTATGTGAATGTTCCGTAAGGGAAAGTAAAGGTTATTTTATCTTGATCCTCTCGCGCAATCTTTATCTGGTTGTAGCCATTAAACCCATCTAGAAATGAAAATAATTTCTTTCCCTAAAGGGTATCAAGGACTTGATATATAAATGGTAAAGGAAAATGGTCATTTTGAGTGACCTTATTGAGTGCTTTGTAATCCACAAAGACTCTCCACTTGTCATTCTTCTTAGGAACGATGACAAGTGGAGACACCCACTAACTGTCAGATATCGGATAAATAAAATTAGCACTCAGGAGTTTTTGTAATTCTTCCTTCACCACTTCCTTCAGTGCAAGGTTCATGCAGTGTTGTGGTTGTATGACTGATTTGCAGCCATCCTTCAAATAAATCCAGTGAGTGCACAGGTTAGGGTGGATCCCCTGCATATTTATATAGTCCCATGCAAATGCCTTTTTGTATTTCTATAACAGTTGTAACAACAGTCGGTTTTGCTCAACAGTCAGATTAGGGTTAATATTCATAAAAAATCTTGGTTCTATTTCAATTGGACTGCTATCAGTATTCGGAGTGGTTCTCATTTGTTCAATATGTATATCTTATACCTCCTCTTACTCATTCGAAATTTTAATAGATCCGATAGAAAGTGAGTTACTAATAAAGCCATTAATGATGCCATCTTCTGTCTCATCCTTGAAATACTAGGCTTTCCCCAAAGTGAGGAGTGGTAGGGAAAGATCTTATTCAGGCTCAAAATCATCCCACCAAGGGTTATATAAATCCACATTTGGCTTTGGGGGGTAAATATTAAGGTTCTTTGTCGCCTGGCCATCTGAGATCACCATAGACCTAGATCTGCAGCCTACAAATGCATCTGTAGTGGCCAATCAAGGACTCCCTAAGATCAAAAGATGTCCCCCAAAATTGGATTTGGGTTGTAAGATAAGAAATTCAGCCAAATATCTCCAGAAATCTATCGTAATCACTATATCCTCTAACGCCCCCTCGGGTTTAAACGAGACATGTCCGCTAATTCAAGTACAACAGGTGTATGTCTAAGTCCCTGTGGCCCTAGGGTGGTAAAGAGGTCCTTTGTCATTACATTAATGGCAGCCCCAAGATCATTATACTTAGTTAGAAGAGGATGAGCAGACATTAATTTGGATAATTTCCTCATCACATGTATGGTAAAAGGGTCTTTAGGCTTCCTCCCAGGTTTCTTGATGCACAAATCTTGCATTGTTTTAGCATAGATAGGTACTTATTTAAGGGCTTGCAACAGAGGAATTCGTACATGCATATTTTGAAACTCCCTAAGAAATTCAGATTCTGCCTGTGAGGTCATTCCAGGTTCATCCAATCTCTCAGGATATGGAGGGTTTTGAGTTACAATAGTCGAGTCGGTTGTTACAGGTGTATCAACATTTCCCGAGTTGATTGTTACAACAGTAACAATCCTTTGCAGGTTGGTTGTTACATATGTAACAACTTCCTCTCTATCGGTTGTTATAGGCACAACAACCGCCTCAGAGCCTGCAGTATCTCTTATGGAAGGTTTACATTCCTCCTCTGTAACGAAAGGGGAGTGACTCCGTTTAATTACCTTACCCAATCACAATTGAATTTCATTGAGCCCCATGGGGGTAATAAGGTAGTTCTGGAAAGTAGTCGGAGCCTCTATGCCCTGAGCTTCTTTATTGTTCGTGTTCTGGTTAGGTTGCAGAAGTAATTAGGGTCGCACAGGCAGTGTAGGAGTAGGAGTTTGTAAAGGAGGTAACTGTAGCTATTGTTGCATTGGTAATCCAGATAAATATCTATTCTAGGCATTTCCCCTCCAGTTCTGGTTCCAAGGGTATGGTTGAGATTAAGGATATTGGATAGAGGGAGATGGAGACCACTGGTTCTAGGGTGAAGGAAACTGTGTTGAAGAAGGAGCAGGATATTTCCATGAATAGTGTTGAGTATTATATGCATTTTTCCACGAATTGAAAGACGAAAAACCTTGACACATACCTAGAGTTTATGGTTTCCATGGCCTCCTTGGTGTGATGAAATAAGAGGACTGCACCTCCTCACTTGACTCTCTAAGTACTGCCTTTAGTCTAGGAAGCTTCGTACATTGACCTGTCGAATGTTCCAGCTCACAAATATTACACAAGCTGATGTTGTTCAATTCACATTACCTCAAAGGATGCTTCTTCCGGCAATTCGGACAGTGTCATGCGGAAAGAGTTATTTTTGCGGACAAACCTAACCTCCCTAGGAGTCTAAGACTCTCTAGTGACAAACAAACCAAACAAGAGCAATCCTTCTCTAAACATACATTA
>APFE030910675.1:0-14060 GCA_000404065.3 Pinus taeda | reverse complement strand
GCTACAAGATTAAAACTATCCTCGATACACCTTGTTTCATTTTTTAGGGAGCTTGACAGAGGGAAAACTATGCTCCGAGCACTCCTAAGTTCATTTTTTAAGGAGCTTGACACAGGAAAATGAACTATGCTCCGAGCACTCCTAAGTTCATTTTTTAAGGAGCTTGACACAGGAAAATGAACTATGCTCCGACCAATCATGTTTCATTTTTTAACCAGGTTGCCACAAGATCAAAACTATCCTCGATACACCTTTCTGACACCTCTAGCTTCAAATTCCGAAAATCTAAAGGATCGATAGGCCACGCTTTCACGGTTTGTATTCGTACTGAAAATCAAAATCAAATGAGCTTTTACCCTTTTGTTTGACACGAGATTTCTGTTCTCATTGAGCTCATCTTAGGACACCTGCGTTATCTTTTAACAGATGTGCTGCCCCAGCCAAACTCCCCACCTGACAATGTCTTCCGCCCGGATCGACCCGTCGAAACGTGCCTTAAGGCCAAAAACAGGGGCAGTGCCCCATCTCCGCCCCACGGAATAAGTAAAATAACGTTAAAAGTTGGTAAATCCCCTCTGCGGACAGAGGTGATCCCACTAGCCCGACACGGGTCTAGCAACAATCACACACGCTACACGCGGGTTCATAATTGCATAATTTAAAAAACGATCAGAACGATCTACCTGGAATCCAACGCAATTTGTTGTGGAAGAAACGCTGCTCCCATCCTTTAGCTTTGGCTGGTCACTATCCTTATGCTCCACGTACGGACACCTGCACAAACAAAGAACCATCCAATACAAGCGTAAATCAAGTACATGCAATTATATATCGGTCAAGCAAGATATAACTCAAATATCATCAGAGGACACGTGAGTGGAACCATAATAATAGTCGTTCATTATTCAATAAAAGAAGAGAAGAATTACAACCAAAGAGGCCTAATGTTGAAATCTCCTCCAACTGGGTCAGCAGCTAAACATGCCTTGCAAAGTGACTTCCTCTCTCAATATTCCGGCAGCATAACTTCTCTCTCAGCTCTCACTATCAATCCAGCATAATCTTAGCTCACCTTAGCTCTTGCAAAAAACTTAGTTGGTTCAATGCAGGGTGACAGTTATTTATAGATGGAGGAGGAGGAAGTATTCATTGTATCCGGACACCTACTGAAGATTTGGCATTGTCCCAGAATAGCCTTTGAACTGGGTTGTCATGGATGAAAAAGACGACACTCGGCCATTTCCATGGGATTTTTCCCCAGAGAACTGCATGAGCAATGGAGGCGCGCTGGCCAAAAATCATGACCAATTTTGGGTGGCGCAGGCTTTGTTCTGTGACAGAGCGTCCATGGGCACGCCCTCTTTGGAGGAACTGAGCCATTGGCGCGGGTTAGACACTATGGACCCGCGCTAATGGAAAAAGGGCATTATTTAGGGCTAATCTTCAAAAGGTGTCTTCAGGGATTTTGAAGTTCATACTTAGGAGAATCCAATGCAAGTGTTTTTAAGTTGTATCACTAGTCACAGGTCCATGAATGTGTCCTCCATTGCGCGAAAGTAGGGGTAACAAAGACGGTGACCAACGGTGACAAATTACTGCGTAACAACCTGGGTTGGGAAATCCTTTGCATAACAGTTGATCAAACCACATTGAAAGTCTTCAACCCATTTCCGGGTATTAACTTTGGGTCAATTGTCACCAAACCATCTGTTGTGTCATTATGTGTTCAAGAGGTCAGTGCAAATAAGCCATTCATCTACAAAATATCTATCATCCATCTTGACCATCCCTGAGTCAGTCCTTACAGCTAAATTTCTTCAAACTTGATCTATGATTTCGTGTTATGGGCTTGCCTATGACAGATCACTTTCTATCGACCTCAGCTCTTTATCTAGAAAGATGATCTAGAAATCGTCAGTACCTTGGGATCTGAATGCCTCAATGGTAGGTTTCTCGCCTTCGACGATAGGTTGCATCATTGACCTTCGATCAAAGGATTCCGTGACATGTTCGACATCAACACATCTATTCACATCTCATGGATTGTACTGACTTTGAGAGCCATTGACATTATCGGTGGTTTCTCTCACACTTGCTAACAGTTTACATCATTGACTGGTAATCAAGTGGTTTCTACCATGTTCGACTTCGACACGTTCATTCACATGGATAGAATCGTACTATTTCAGGGAGTAGAAATGAAGACCCTGGATCTAGTTTCCACCATCCAGGCTACGAGGAATTTTGTATTCATTAGATCGTGGACTATTCATAAACAGATGGTTGTGTCCATACTGTGTCTACATATGTCTATACTTGTGATGTATTACAAGATCATTCTTATATCAGAACAATAGTTAGTTTTCTAGTCAGTTTTAATCTGAGTATGGGAATGCCTACCTCAACAATGATATGATCTCATATATATATTTTGCATTGAATGTTTTTACAGGTTCCAACTGGGCTCTCCACAAGATGATCCTCGAAATGATAAAGTACTTCATTCTTCCTAAATGATAAATTAAATCCTCATCTACTACATACTTCGCACTTTAGGGGGCAATCTGTTACGCAAAAATATCGTCACCATGACTATTTGCAGTCAGTATGGGTCGATCATCACTTATATTGTCCTCCTAAGCAAGTCTCAGACCTCAGCTCTTCATGTCAAGCTTTGAAAATGAGAGAAAGACATTAAAAATCAATAAAACTCTGGTTCCGCACTTTCTCTCACTCTTACCTGCAGTCCCGCATCCTTTGTTCATGTTACCTGCAGATTTGCCCACTCTGCCTGTAAAGGGGTGGGTGCAGACCCCTGTGAAAGTAAAAAAAGCGCACGTTTATTCTAAAAAACTCACTTTGGGTTAATTCTAGATGATTCTAGAAGGAATTTTGATGTGGATTGTTCACTCCAAGGTGGTTCATGCATTCCAAAAGAGAAGGAGCTAATCCCTTGATAGGAGGAGCTATCCCTTTGAAGGAGGACCTAGTAACTTCCCTCCATTGCACTACAAATTAAGGCATTGGGTTAGTTGCTAGAGAGGTTAGAAGCTGAACATTTTTTAGGGTAAATGCTGGTGGAATTGAGACTTCCTAGTTAAGCTTAAGAGGAGAGATCACATACCTTTTGGCTTCATTGGGAAGTGAGTGAAACTTGTCAAAGTAGAGGAGACTTCTTGTTGGACCCTGGGAGGAGCTTGTACAACATCAAGGCACAGGTTGTAAAGTTCTTCTTTGATTTGAATTAACACAATCAGATTCATTTTTCTCGACAAATTGTCTTATGTGGTTTGTTTCATAAATTCCTTGATCATTATGCTGGATATGGTTTATGACATTGGCTTTTCAGGTGCTATTTAATTTGTTTTCTTGTTTGTGTTTGTAGACTTGCTACAAGGGAGCTCATTTGGATCAAAGGAGCAAGGCTTCCACAAACTTGCATTGGACCCAAGGTATGCCTAAAACACTTGTTTGCCTTTGTTTTTAATTGCATATTTAGAAAGATAGTTTTTGATTGGCTTGCTTGTCACTAGATATCTTTAGATACTAGGAAGGTCGATCTTGTCCGCAAAATCGATTCATTCTGTGTGACAAAGCTCATGCCTTTTCCTCTCATTTTCTTCATTATCAGTAGATTGTGTAGAATTACTAGTAGATGCTTCATAATTTTTACCTTTTATACCTGTGGCTACGATTGTTGTTTCATCCCATGAGTCTGACCCAAAATTTTCTTAATGGCTGTAGCAGTCTTCCTCTTTTGGCCATCGTACTTCTTGAGTTTCAGCTCTGGATGCAGAATCCAATAGTGTTCATCATCATGCCCATCCTTCTTGTAGTGAGTGCATGAAGTTTTGGTCTTTTGTACAACATTTTCCTTCCTCTATTTCCATTTCTATTTTCTATTTTCCTTGTTCTTGTTTGCAGTGGGTTTTGATTGTCCCCCAACTTCTGGGTTCACATTCTTGCCTCTAGCCTCTAGATGTGTAGCCTAAACAGATACCTCATCTATGCTAGTGGGAATAAACATGAGAATTGTATGTCTCAAATAACTATGTAGACCACCTATATACTTCAGCAAAGTTTCAGGTAAGTCTAAAGAAATGCCTAGAATCAAAGCTCTTTTCCTAAATTCTTGGGTGTAACTTTGTACACTTTTCCCTTTCAATTGGCGAAGAGCTTGCCTAATCATCATAGCTTGTTGCATATAAGCTAGTGGATAGAATTGTTTTTTAATTGCAGAAACAAATTCATTCAAGGTAGAAAGAATTTTACCATGCTTCTTCAAATCAGCTTGTGTCTTACCTTCCCACCATACCAAGGCAGTGCCTCCAAGGTGTAGGCTAGCTAGATGAATCTTTCTCCTTTCTGAATCGATATTCTACACTCTGCAATATACATCAATTTGTCTAATCCATCTATCTAGCTTTTTTGCATTCAATTCTCCATCATAAACTGGCAAATCAAACTTCAAATCTAATTTAATCAAAGAATATTTCTTCTTTTTCTTTTCAGGGCTTTCTTTGTGTGAAGAAGATGATGATGAATGTGGTGATGGGGAAAATGGTTGAGAGGGCTTCTATTCTTTCCTTTTCCTTCTAGGTGGGCAACAAGAAGAGGTTCTTCTAGTCCTTTACCTTGTTTGGAGGTTGATGACTTCACCTCTACCTTTCTTAAATTCTCTATACATTTCTTCTACCATGGCTCTCATGGTCATGAAATTGTCTATGCACTGGGAGTCTGATTCCAAGGGAGTTTCTTCTGACATTTTTCTCTTAGGATAGACTCTTCCAATTTCTGGGTTAGCTTCAATCAACTCTCCTTCTCCTAATTTAAGCTTAAATATAGTTATCATTCAACAAAAAGAATCCAGCACAAGCTTGTCTAACCTTAGAAATCTAAAGCTCTTATACCACTTGATCAGGAGTTGATCCAAGACAATTAATAAGGTATTGCAGACTCATGTGCATGGATGTGTCCATGTTATTTTATGCAATGGATCAATAATACTGTGAAATACATAGACACTGAAGCAGTTAAAGAAAACACGATAGGAAAACATATATACACAACAAGTTTAATAAGGAGTTCACCCAACACTCCTGGGATACATCTCCTGGTCCAAAATTCAATGGTGGCCTCTCTATTATGTTTTCAAAGCAGATTTTTAACAAGAGTGAGCTCAATTTGAGTCTCACATAGCAAATACAAATTAGTAGGACTGTACTTGGATCCCCCAAGTCTCTGGAGTACACAGACTCTCCTTATTGAAACTCAACCTCTATTGGTCACAGTAGTATGAGCCCAATCTGAGACTCATACATGATAGCATATACAGAGGAGTTCACTTGAACCTCCCAAGCCTTCTCTAGAGCACACAGACTCTCTGACTCTCTATGTCTCTGTCTTGACTCTGGCTCGATGTTGCCTTTGTTTCTGTAGGTTAGCTCGACTTCTTCTCTCTACTCTCGGCTTATTAACTCTCTTCTAACTTACTGCTTTCTGCTCTCTCTGTCAGCTTGTGGCTTTAGAGCCAGTCTAATTGCCAACTATTCATTTCCACTTCCTGGCTTTCTGGTTCCCTTGCCTCTATCCATTTGAATCCCTTTGTTCTGCATAATCATCATTGTCTAACGCCTCATAGGGAGGTGGTCACCCCTTTCATAACAAACTGAGTGTCAGTTCTCTTAGACATTTTTTTAACAACCATTTATTCTGTTAACTCCAAGAATGCTCGTGAAACATGACCTTCTGCCAACACATCATCCACATCAGACTTCAAGTCCTATGCAACTCTGTCTATTAACCTCACCAAATCCGGTCATCCATCGAATCACGTCGCCACTATTTATTTGGAGCCTCTAAATCCTACGGCCATTGTTCATATTGGGCAGATAAGTAACATGACGTTTACCCATCCGATGTGAGCGGTTTTCTCTCTCTTCCTTCGGATGCATGGCACCCATTGTGTGGCATCGGGTGGGACTCAGTTGAAGCCACTTACTGCTCGAAGCCCTTTCGATATTCTACTGGTTTTTGTGGGACCCCGCCTCTAACGGAATTGGAATGATATTCATTACATTTTATGATTTTTCAGGTCTGGGGGCTTGCAGCCCTTCCTTCTTTGAGGGGTTTTCCCTGCAATATGTGATTAGTGACTTATCGCTAATCGCATATCAGAAACTAGCCCCATTTCTCGAACTGGCCTATGGTTTTTCTAATTTGTGATAGCACGCGTTACCATGGGCTGATGGTCTGTGCGCTTGACTGATGACCTCATTACTCCATGCTGATCACCAATTGCAACTATTACAAGGATACCTCTGATAGCTTGATATTTATAGGACTTGTAGCCTTTGGCATAATTTTGAAAGAGTTCATGAAAACTTAGAGAGTGTTCTAGGATCTAATTTGGATCAATACTTTTTCCCTCCAACCAAATATAATAAAATATTCCAAATGGTTAATTCTAGAATTTGGTTTATAGGATCTTATCATTTCTCATTATTTAAGGATAACCTAATATTTTTCTATAAATTACATGTTTTACATTCATTCTTCACTTTTGATCATTTTCATTGTTGCACTCATTATTGTAGCTTTGATTATTATCATTGTCGCACACCATTTTCTTTCCGTTTGGGTTCTCATTGAGCTCAAACATTTTGTTTGTTGGGTTTTACACATTATAGAGGAGAGAGACTCTACAAACGCTGAAGATATTGAGGATACCCAAGAACCCATCCCTTAGAGGGGGACTGGTAACATTATTTGTTCCCTTCACATGTGTCATATAATAAAATGTATTCTTTATATATTTGGTTTCCATTGGATTATTAGAGTTACTTACACTTATTTTCTTATTACATTTTGCTATTTAACTATTTATGTTGCATAGGTAAGGGCTTTGGTAGGTTTTGTTTCTATTATTTGCTACAGATCCACATTGTTTAATAGCCATTTTTACTGTTAGGGTTTTTTTTCATCCATAGTCTAAAGTGGGTTCTTTTTGTACACCTTTGAGAAGAACACTACATATCATGGAGCATTATTTCCAAACGTGATATTGTTTCCTCTGTTATTTTCTTTTAGGGATAGGAATTTACTTTTATCCCAAGACATATGTTTGGAACAACCACAATCCACATACCTTATTTTTTCTTGATCATATGCTGATAGAGCAAGTCCACAGTCCATTCTCTTTCCAAACTTACATTTCAAATTCTTCTTATCCTTTTGAAAAGTTGGCTACCAAACATTATGCGACTTAGATGAGTACTAAAATATCCTTCTTCATTCACTCACCTTGTGCCCAAAATTATTACATTTAAAGAATTCAACATCATTCATTAGGGGATAAAAGGGATTTCTATTTCTAGAAGGAGAGTTTCAAGATCTATAATGTTGATACTTATTATATCTGAAATTTTCATCTCTTTCAACTTTGACTCTTCTACAGTCATTAGCCTTATGTCCACAGATATGAAATTTATGAAAATGACCATAAAATAGATTAGAGTACCTAAACTTGGAAGTTTCATGATTTCGTTCATGATAGTACCTTTGTTGTCTTGTTGATCCTCTCTTTCTTACTACCTTTTTATCTTCTTTGGTTCTTTCTTCAAGAATCTTTGCATAGCTTTGAAGTTCCTCGAATCTTGTAGACCTGAAGTTCATATTTCTCATAGAATATTCTTGTGGCCTAGAATATTCCAATCTTGTTTTGTTTTCTGGAGACCTTTGGTTGTTCAAAATCTAATCTATATTTCTTGTCCCTTTTGCAAACTTCTCATTTACACATTTTTCAGTATCTGATCTCTCATGGCCTATTCTCAAAGAGGCAACTTCTTCCTCGAGACTCTGGCAATTTTCTTTCCATTCATGAAGTAAATCAGTAAGAACTTATTCTTTTTGTTTATCTTCTTATAATTTGAATTTCAAGGACATAATTTTATCTTTTCATTTATCTAAGAACTTCTACTTCATTACCTTGAACAACTCCTCCTTTAGATGCTTATTATTTTCTTATAGTTTCTCACATGATTTTTCTATTATTCTTGTAATCGAAGAGCTAAGTTGTCTTTACTTTTAATGGCTTCCTCAAGTTTTTATTTTCGATAGAAAATTTTTTAGTTATTATTTTAGCATCTTGTTCTTTATTATGGCATTCTTTAGCTCATCAAGAGCACTAATGAGTTCTCTTTCAAATTCCACTACTCCTAGTTATTATTCTTCTTCCTTAGAGTGTGTAATGTATTGTTTCTTGGAGTTTGCTCCAAATGCCATCAATAAAATTCATTTAAATCATCCTATGAGGAGTTTTCACTATCTAAATCTGGATCTGAGCTATCCTCTTTGGAGTAGATCCCCTTCTTTTGATTTTTTTTGAGATTTTCCTTTGAACTTATGATCATCTCCCTCTTCTATCCTTTCTTTGTAAGGGAACTTGGAAGAAAAATTTTCAACTCTTTCATAGTGAAAGCATTTGAATTGAAGCTTCCCTTTATACTTTCCCGAGAAATGGTTTAGTTTCCTATGAAAGTGAGGCAACTCATAATCAGATTCACATCTAGAGAAATCCTGATGATTTTTGTGCTTCTCAGCCTTCTTGGACACCTTGAAAGTTGCCTCCTTTGGTTAAAACTTCTCTTTTCTATCTCTCATCTCATAGTTTGTGAGATTACTAAGAAGTTAATCCATTAAGAGTCTATTTAAATCATACATCTCTTCAATGGAAAATATTCTCACATTAAATCTCATAGAAAAATATCTTAAGAATTTCTGAACAATTATATCTTCCTTGATGGCTTCATCAAGTCCTCTAATCATATTGGTTACTTCATAAACTCTAAGGGGATATTTTTCTATACTTTCTTCTTCATTCAAATTTAACCTTAAAAACCTCATTTGATGGTTTGAAGTTTCGATTGTTTGAATTTATCATCTCCTTCATGACTTTGATTCAACTTCACCCACACTTCCTTGGAAGAATTAGAGTGCATAAATTTTACAAGCTCAGATTGACTAAGATTCTTGGCTTTAGCATTATTTTCGTACACTTTTTTACTTTCTACATCTATGGGACGAATATCAGGAACATTGTAATCCACCAACACAGAGCTCTAAACATCTAACCCTAGAGGCATAAGATAGGCTTCCATCCCAACTTTCCAAAAATTACAGTTTCTCCCATTGAAGATTGGTATCTTCCTTGAGTAAGCATCCTAACTCTCTTACCTAGACATAATTCCTTATGGATCTACCTTCTAGTGGTTAAAGTGTTCATAAAGGAACCTTTCTTTGACACCAATTATTAGAATAAGGATTTACTAAGGGTGGGTGAATGAATAATTGTGAGGTTCTTAGAGTTTTAAGAACAAATATTTATTTATTTTCGCTACTTCCAGTTACTTATGAGTGCATTCATAACATGACATGTATTTTTTTTACATGGAAACCCAAAAAACCCCCAATTTGTTTATTATTATGATGTAATTTAAGCACCCACTTAATTACGTCAATATTGTTGTGAGCACCTACTCATAGGAGGTCCCAACCCCCTTTAGATAGAAAGACACTACTTGCCAATAGGCACCAACCTCTTATCAATGCAGGAAACTACCTGCTCTAGCCATTTTTCTACTTTTAATACAATTTTCAAACTAAAAACAAAGGCTAATACAGATACAAATAAATATAAATATGATCTACTGCGATACCATCTCCTTTTCTTCAACACAATAGTTCTCCTTTGAACTATTCTCTCTGTTGCTCAACCAGTTTTTGTGTTGGCCCTCTAATACACTTTCACTCAATTAACTCTTGGCTTAGTGACACACTCACAATGCTACACTCTATAACTCACAACAATTCTACATTTCCCCATTTTCTCAACGACACTTCACTATTTTTTTCCTCTGTTGCACTGGGAACAATGTTGTCTCTATAGTCTTTGTACCTATTAGTGTTCTACAACATGGGATGGTTTATTGTTTTTCCATTAGGATGTCTTCACTGTGCAACCATATTGAATTCTAGAGATGGGGTTAGTTGACTCAACCATCATAGTCACAATGAATCATTGATTGCTTATCTGGGTGTCCCCTATATTGACAATGAGCTTTTAGTCATCCTGCACATTCCAATAAGGTACCCGATGGCATTATGACGCATGTGTTGTCCTTGATGGAAACTCACTCGTAATAGAACAATTATATGGTAACTAGATGAATCCATAGGTCAATTCAGAGGTGATAGAGTGATGGAACATAATAACAAAATTATGGGACAAAGGTTTATAGATCAGAATTAGAAGTTTGATAAAGATGAATATTGGAAGATCTATACGTGGTTTTGTCAAGGCCAAGTTGTGGATACAGGTAGGTGCAAATAAGAAAATTCACGTACATGCTGGCACACTAATTAAGAATACCAAGGGTCCTTACCCTGGTATTAGCCCACAATATTGACGGTAATAATAGTTACTTGATCCCATCCAAGATTACCACCAGCAGTACTGTAGTTTTGAATCATAGTGTTGGCTAAGGCTCTAACTATATAAGGAGGTGAAGATAAAAGTGCTAACTGTGCATGTGAAATGGTTTTTGATGAATGCTTCAATATGAACTATATTTGCATTCTAAGGGCCATAATTGACACATAGATTTGAAATAATTATGCATCGATGAATAGAATGATGTATTAGGATCATGAGACTTGAAATGACTTTCCATTGTATGATGTTCTCATGGATTGAATAGATCTAAGTGTTGATGCATGTTTTTATCTTTGAATATTATTATCTGGGTCTTTCCAAAGTTCTAAAGAGTTGCACAATTTCAGGTCAAAATATGCATATTTGTACGCAGGTTGATCTCGGTTAAGTCACGTATACGTGTGGGTTAGTTTCTTCAAATTCGTGTACATAGAGGAAGGGTTTATGTTCATAAATGACTCATAAACCTAATCAGTGTTGTTGTATCTTTGTTTTCTGTCAATGATGCCCTCATGTTGATCTGGGTTGAGTGATAATGTCTGAATTAGAATTGATTGAATGATGAATTTGAATTTGGTTACATGTTGATTGGTTGAAAATATTATTTATGCTGTTAATTGTATGAGGGTTTTTTAATCTAACAAAATATTTCAGAATAACTCTGGTCAACTCTGTATCTGATTTAGAAGTACAAGTTTTAGTATATTGAGATCTATACGTAGGTTTCTATACAGAAAAGCACATATACACGAGTGTTACCTTAAGTGAAGTAGCATATACATGTTGGCATATGAATGATCAGGGTTGTAGTTGATTCAATGTGTTGATGCAGTATTCTGAGCTCAGTTCTGTTTTCTAGTTACATTGATCTCATTGTTCTATTTGAGTTAAGTTTGTGTTTTCTTCAATTGATCTACAAGTTGTGATTATTAAAGAAGGTGGAATCAGTGTGAGAATTTATGAAATGTGGTCCACATATGTTGTTGAGGGTTGGAGCCTTTAGTGAGGAATTTGAAGCTTCTTGCCAATAGTTGTTGGTAAACATATTACGGGGTTGGAGCCTTCAATGAGGAAGTTGAAGCTTCTTACTAGTAGTAGTTGGTGATCAGATCAGGGGTTGGATCTCCCTTCCAGTAGGAACTAGAGAATGAGTGAAGGTTGTCGCCTTCAGTAGTTGGGTGCCTACATACTTGTATGAGTCTGCAACAATACAAGAATGTGAGAAGTTTTTGATATTAATAAGTTTGAAGACTGAGATGACAACAATGGTGGTTTTCTCCCACATTGGGTTTCCACCTTAAATCTTGGTATTCATGTGTGTTTCTTATGTGTGATACTTTATTCTATTCTTTCTGCACTTGCTTACTTCTTATCAAATGCCTGATAAATCTCTTACATTATGGTTTAAGTTTAACATATAAAGAATTAGCTGTTTACAAGTTTACTAACCATACGCTAGTTTTTTTACAATAGTCATGTACATACTCAAGTTGGGTTCAGTAAAGTCGCATAAATATTTCAAAAAATAAAATTATTATTATGAGTTTTTAAAATATTGATTCACCCCCTCTCAGTGTTTTCCCAATAATTGGTATCATAGAAGGTTCTTCAAAAGAAGCTTGATCGCTTGAAGGAATATCTCCCAAGATGAGCAATCAATATGGAACATAATATATCAAACCACCACTCTTCAATGGAAATAATTTAATATATTGGAAAACAAGAACCAGATCATATCTTCAATCCCTTGGAGCAAATATTTGGGAAATTGTGGAAGGAGATTACCAATATCTAGTGGTAGTTCCCATAGATGCAGTAGAAAAGAAGATTTATGAAACAAATGCCAAAGTTGTCAATGCATTATTGGGAAGTCTGGAAGAATCGGAATTTTTCGAAGTTATGTAGTTAAACACAACAAAAGGAATATGGGACATAATTTTTTCAAGGCTATGAAGGTGATACCAAGGTAAAAGGTGTTGAACTCCAAACTCTTAGAATTCAATATGAAACTCTCAGAATTTAGAATGAGGAAAGTATTGCTAGTTTCTTTCTACATATAGATGAGATTGTAAATCGCATGAAAAGTATAGGTGAAGAAATAAAGGACATCACTTTAGTAGAGAAAATATTAATACCTCTAACTCCTAAATTCAAGTCAAAAGTGTCTGCCATTGAAGAGAAGTAGGATCTGCAGACTCTTATTGTTGTTCAACTTCACAGGATCCTGATTGCTTTTGAAATGAGGAAAGGAGGTCCCTTAGAATTCAAAGAAGTCACATTTAAAGCATCTTAAAAAGGAAACAAAAAGGAATAACACAAGGAATCAAGATATATATTAGAGGAAGATGAGGTGAACTTTGTAAAGAAACTTCAACTGGGCACTAGAAGGTTCATGGTTAAGCTTACCTTCAAATGTTTTTCTTGTGGTAGAGTTGGACATTATGTTGCTAAATGTCCTCATAAAGACAACCATGAAAAAGGGAAGGGTGCTGCTAAAGGTAATAGGAGATGGTTTCACAATAGAAGAAGTTATTATACTCATGAAGATAGTAATGGCTTGTCAAATAGTGAAGAAGGAGAATCTGATCAAGATCTTAAATTACTCATGGCTTTTCAGAAAAATACTAATGAGTCTAATGATAAATTTATGGATGGTTTAGAGGAAGAATATTTATTTGAAGAAATTACTCAACTCAAAATTTGTTTGGAAGAAAACATGTAGTCATAGATACATTGAAACATCAACTCATAGAAAAGCAAAAGCAAAATGAGAAGTTGGAATGTGAAGTAGTAAGTCTAAGAAAGGAACTTGAGAAAATAGAAACTCTGAATCTTAGATTTGCTAAAGGATATGAAACCTTAGATGAAATTATCAAGGTACAATGATCTCCTCTTATGAAGATAGGTCTTGGATACTCTAGAGAAACATATCAAACAAAAAAGTCTTTAGTCACTGCCGAAAGTTATCTAAATGCAACAAGAACCACGAAGAAAAGCTTCGATCCTCAACAAAAGAATAAAGGCATTCCATAGGTAAATCATGTTCACTCTAATCCAAGGATGAACAACAAAAGAAGCACCAGTCAAAGGATAAGCAACACCAAGAGTTATAGACATTTTTGGGCATTGCAACCCCAAACATAAATGTCCATAAACTAAGGGCTCCTAAGTCCCTAAAAGTGTTGCTTCACTGCCTAAAGGAACAATGTCAGCTGATTACATCATCTCCCAGAAGTTCTCCACTAAAAACTGCTCAGAAATGGTCAAAACTGGACCATACTGAATATCCAGTGCAGAGGGTGCGATGCATATCACCTTCCCAGTGCAAAGGGTGTGATGCATACCGAATGGCCCCTCTATAGGGTGCGATGTTCGGGAATGGAAAAATGGCAGGGGCAACATGCGAGGTGGAAGATCATGGAATCTTCCAGAAGCTTCCCCTCTAACACTTGCGTCTCTGTTTTCGACCAGGGATGAGTAAGAGATCATAATTCTCCAAGTGGAATCAGGAACTATCAGAGAGAGGACACTAATCAAGACCCCAGAAAATGACTCACCTCCCTACAAT
>APFE030910661.1:0-27012 GCA_000404065.3 Pinus taeda | reverse complement strand
TGCGACTTTGGTTCGATTCCCCCATAATCTGGGGCCTTGAATTTTCCTTTCTCTGGCTTCTTTTTAAAAATATCTACCTAATCCTTCTGCTGCAATTATGAAGAGAAAGGGGGATAAGGGGTCCCCTTGTCTGAGACCTCTTGAGGCATTGAAAGTTGTTGTTGGCACTCCATTCAGCAAAATAGAGAGATTCGGAGTAGAGATCATGCTTATGACCCAGTTAACCCATCTATCACAGAATCCAAAGGCTTTAAGGATTCTTTCTAAGTACTTCCAACTTAGCCTATCGTAGGATTTTGAAAGGTCAAGTTTAATTAGCATACCCTTTTCTTTTTTCGTTTTCAGAGTGTGAAGGACTTCCTGGGCCACCACAAGCCCATCCAAAATCTGCCTTCCTTCAACAAACCCAGTTTGCTCTGGGGAGATAATACTTGGTAGGATCAATTTTAGTCTCTGAGCAACGATTGATGCCACTATCCTGTAGATGACATTACACAGGGCTATAGGGCGAAAGCCATCAGCCTGCTCAACCTGATTAGTTTTTGGAATCAAGGTTAAAAAGGTTGAGTTTATTCCTGGCCATATTCTTTGGTTTATTCTGGCCTCCTCTACCACTTCCATAACTTCTGTTGCAAGAAACTTCCACCCTGCTTGGAAGAATTCTACAGTATACCCATCTGGGCCAGAAGCTTTGTTCCTTTTCATGTTTCTAACAATGTCTTCCACTTCTTCCATGGTGATTTTCCTCATGAGTGCCAAGTTTTGATCTCTTGTGACTACATTTGGAATTTCGCTACTTATCTTTGCTATGGCATATGATCTGTTGGTTTGTGGTTCCCTCAGAATGTCTTTGAAATGATTAACCAATACTTTTTCAATTTCTTCATGTTGGAGGACTCTTTGCCCTTCTTGGTTTTTTATAGAGAATATTCTGTTTCGTTGTCTATGTTGAACCATTCCTTTATGGAAAAACTTAGTATTCCTCTCTCCCTCCCTAAGCCATTGTACCCTTGACTTTTGCTTCCATAAAATCTCTTCTTGTTTTCTTCTTTCTTCTAGCTGATTTAACACCCTGTCTTCTTCTTGTGTTCTCTCCTCTTCTATTCCTTCCATGATATCCATTTGCTGAAGGTCTTCCATTCTCTGTTCGAGTCTCTTTTTATCTTCCATAATATTCCCAAATTCTTCTTTATTCCATTTCTTTATCTTATCCTTCATTTCCTTCAGTTTGAGTTGAAAGGTGTGCATCTTATTTTTGCCCCTTTGCTCGCTCATCCTCCACCACTCTTCTAGATTCTCCATCAGTCCTTCATTTCTCAGCCAGAAAGCTTTGAACCTGAAGGGCTTGCTGGGAGGCCTTTGCTTTAAGTCTATCTCTAATTTAACCGGCCAATGGTCTGATCCTACTACCGGTAGAATGGTGGCTTCTATAAATACATCCTTCAAGATTATTTGTTCTGAGATTAGGAATCTGTCAAGGCGAGAAAAAATTTGGTTGGTGCCTCCTCTCTAATTGTTCCACGTATGACTTCCATTGATGGTTTGGATGTCAATCAAGTGCTGGTCCCTTATGAGGTCTCCAAACTATTCCATTACCTTATCCATTCTTCTTGTTCCTCCTCTTTTTTCATCTAAGGTTTTAATCAGATTAAAATCCCCTCCTACTATCCATTGTTTTCCTGGGATGAGGCATCTCAAGGCTTTTAGATTTTGAAAAAAGTTTTCCTTTTCTTTCTGAATATGAGGTCCATACACCCCTATTATAATAACCTCTTCCTTCGCTCCTCCTATACTTGTTGTACCTGATAAAATTCTTGGGAGACTCATCCAGTTACTGAAATGTATTTCCTCTGGGTTCCATATAATTATCAAGCCACGTGCGCTTCCAATTGCATCCAGCCCCATCATATCAGAGCTACTCCTGTTTTTATTCAAAATTTCTCTCATTCTCTCAGTACTTATTTTTGTTTCTTGTACTATCATTACACTAGGCTTCTCTTTTTTCAATCTTTCATTCAAATACCTTTGTTTGCCTCTACTGTTGAGGCCTCGTATATTCCAGCTTGTAATAATCATATTAACAGTTTTGGGGGGGATTGGAAGACCTCTGATAGAGGGATCACTCTTCCAGAGTTAACAAGCATCTCACCCACTTCTTGTATCATTTCCCCCATTGTTCTTCTCCCTCGTTTTTTGCCTCCCTTGCCAATGTTGCCCGCTCCTATGCTTTGTGTTTCCTGTTTCTCCGGTTGTTGATTTTCCTTTTCTTCGATCAGTCTCTTTTTTTCCTTATATCTTTGAAATGCATCTTTGTATCTCTGTTTTTGTTCTTCTGGGATGAATCTTTCATCAAGCCTTTTCCATTCCTGTAGGAGTCTCGCCATTATTTGTTCTTCTTCTTCTCCTTTTGTTTTCTTTGGGTCTATTTCCATGTCTCCTTGATCTCCTTGGGTTTCACCTGTGAGTTCAACCCCCTATTCATTATTCCTGTTATCTTCTTCTTTGTTTGATTTTTCAGCTATTACCTCCATTCCATCTATTTCTTCTTCTTTTCTCACCTCTGTCTCCAAACCTTCTTCCTGTAGGGATTTAAAAATATTTAGAGATTCTGTTTTCTGAGCTTCTTTTTGTTTACCCATCTGCATATTTTTATTTCCTCTTCCTCTTCTCCTTGGAACTTCTCTGAAGTCCTCTTTTTATTCCCCTGTTTCCCTTGTTGTGTTGCTTCCGCTTTTTTCTGCTTCCCTTTCCTTTTCAGCTAGCGTAATAGGGCATTCCCTAAACAGATGACCATATTCATGGCATCTTCGATAGTGAAATGGGATATGTTCGTAGTCTATAGGTTGGTGTCATAGCTCATCATGATATTCCAGTTCAATAGTGTTTGGGAGAGGCTCTGTGATGTTCATGTAAGCACATATTCTAGCATAGGTATTGAATTTTCCTCTCTTTGTTTTTTCCGCCACTTTAACAAAGAAACCTATTGTATTTCCTATGCCTTTAAGGATCTCTGGTTCCCAGAATTCTGATGGTAGACAAAAGAGTCTAATCCAAATCGGAGCAGCTAACATCCTTTCTTTATCTGGGTTATAGCAATCTACCCATTCTCTCATGAACAGACCAGCGTTGTTCATGAAATAAGGTCCTTCCTCAAAGACTCGTCCCCTATCTTCTAGGTTGGAGAATATAACAGTGAAGAACCCCTTTGCCCCCAACTTGACTTCCACATGTCGTTTTGGTTTCCACCTCTGATAGATCCATCTCATGAGATCCTTTTCAGCAGGCCAGTATCCTATGAACTTGCATATCAGGGCATAATCACGCATATGGCTTCTGTAATTTTCTAGTCTATTAGGTGGGATTACAAACTTGGGTCTGCTCGAAGTCCTGGGTAGGCATTTGCTTTGGAATCCTGATCTCCTTTGCGCTCCAGTTTCTGAAGTTTCTCCTTCATTGGTTTGGGCTCCTTCACTCTGTTTTTCCTTTCTATTTTCCCCTGTTAAAGTGGCTTTGAAGGAGGGGATCTCTCCCCCCCCCCCCCCGTTCTCCGACTCCATTCCTTCGCCTCCCAGCCTGACTCCTATTTGATTTTGGTAACAAGCCCAGTGGTAGCAGTCGATCCTTCAGACTGAAGAATAAACCCTAGCTCCTGCACGTGATTGCGACTCCTGCTCGGCTCCAGCTCTCCATCAATTTCTTGTGCTTTTATTCATATATAGCGCAAAATTGATATAGATGGACAATTTCAATATTATATGGATTTCACCATAAAAAGCCTTGTTGAATGACATTATATATTTTAAGTAAGACATATTTCCCCTAAGAAAATTTTATATTAATACATAGAAAAATGAAATACCTTTGACCATATTAATGTTAGTGGCCTTTCGAATAGTTGCACTTTATATAATATAATCTGTAGTTTTATTCAGATGTTTCTAGTAATGACCATCCTTAATTTTTTCATCAATCAAAGCACTAACATGTGTTGGCATGTATGAGAATTTTTTATTTTATTATATCATCCTTAGAGAGGTGACAATATGTGATATAAATGAAAAAAAAAATTTAATCCTATATCACTTGGACCTAATTATAAGATTTGTTGTGACTCTCCACTCCTCATTGTAGTCAAAGTCATAGGTTTCCATTAATTGAGTTCCTTATTGATTTTCACCATAGGCATATCATTGGCTTGTTGAAAAGCATGCATATTTAATATTTGGGTCAATGTGAAAGAGAATCTGTTCTTCAATATATATTTTAATTAGAATTTGAGTATCAATATCCTTAATTACATACTTCAACATAACTAGGATATAAAGGTTTTTCAAGTGTGTTAGGCATGAAACCTATAAATAACATCCACTATATGTAATTATACTCTTCATAGTTAAAATCACTATTGGGTATTTGATATCAAAATGAATTTAATGGGGTTGAAGTAAGATAATTACATACTTTTTTCCACAATCTCATAAGTGTTTATAGCAATCAATTAGTTCATCATTTAAAGAATCTAAGATAAGAGGTTTTTCAACATAAAAATTCAATATCCTCTTAAATAAATTAGTCTTATAACACCATTATTCTAATTTAAACCCTATGGGACATCCTAATTATAAACCAATATTCAATATGCAACCATGTCCAATACTTGCAAATGGATATATTGATCTAGTTTGATATCAGTGACGACCTACCTATTCCACTATCTCAAAGCACAATTCTCCATCTTCATAGTATTTCTATAAGTTTTTGGGTCATGTACTTCTAACATCATTTTTGAGATCCTAAACTAGAAATAAACAAGAATTATATGTGCTAAAAATTGTCAACTTTAGGGCTGCTCTTCAATCTACAACAACTTTACTATTATGCTTTTCTTATTATCCATGTCATAGATTTACAAAGTTATGTTTGAAGAATTTCCACATGTAAAAGAGCCTCTATCATTCAATAACAAGTCTACTCACAACTTGAGCCTCTTATCTTCATCGTCTTTGTTTGATTTCTCTGCAACTGAGTAAGTGTTTCTTCATGGCAATGAGGATTTCTGCCTACTAGAACCCTACTCATCGGAAAGCTGCAACATGTTCTATCCCTTGGGTAACTACACACAACTTTCTTTGAAGGTTTTGTTATTGTTAATATCACTGATATTTCTCCCAAATGCGCGAGTAAGAGTTATGACCAGACTATGTTGAACTTTGCAAGTTGTTCCTACTTATGTCTTCTCCTAAACCTCGAATGGAAGTGATTTTGAAAATATTTGTCCCCACCTAGGTATAGACTATGTTACTAGCATAGTTTTTGGTATCTACGTCTTCGTCCTAGAGAAGGGGGCATAATCTAACCCCAGGTTCTTGGCTTATCGATGCAGGTGGGTTTTGAAACTCTAGGGCTATCTCATAGGTAGCCATTTGTTTTAGTTTCATTGAACATTAGATATTTTTTATTGGTGAGGTTCCTCCTAACACCATTGGGATTTTGATTGCAGGCACAACCTCTTGTTGAACCTTCCTTCTTAGCACTGTGGCCATGAGAGTAGTGTACTAATGTTTCCTCTATCTAGGTTTCCTTCCAGGTTGGTTTTACAATAAACCCATGACGGATTTATCATTTAACAATATTTTCGGTTGCCTAGTAACTTAGCATGAGGATGTTGAGCTGAGGCATTGCCCTGGTTTTCCTGGGCGTTAGTGTTTTGGTGGCTCGCACGCCTAGGACATGGAGGGGTGAACCAATCTTTGTTTTTAATGTTAACCTAGAATCCAACTGTGCTTACAATTTATGAATCTCTCATGTTGTAATGATTAATGTATTATTTTTAATTATGGTGTAAATAGAGGTATGATATCATTCCCTACGGGAACAGTTCAATACATGCTTGTTTGGTTTACCTAGTCAAGGGTTTGTTTGTTTTCATTTTAATTTAAACATTTGTTGCATAAACAAATTTTATTGGGTAATTTCTTCAAGAGGTAGTCCTTGCGTCAATGGCTAGGTTGAATGTAACATTTTTTTCTCTGGTTAATAGGAAACATCGTTCCTCCTTTCAAGTACTATATTCGAACTTCTATATTCTTTATGTTCGTTTGTTCTCAAATTGGGTCTATTCTCTGCAAGGTCTATGCATTTCTTGTTTTAATTTAGTTCTGAATATTTAAAGGTTGCAACCAGCGTTCCGCCATGACTTATATGTGTATATCTAGTGCATTTACTTTACAGTGATGTATGTGCTACTTTTTATGGGAACTAATTGGTTTCACTCTTGACCCTAAGGTGAAAGGTTCCTCGATTTCGACATTGTTTTCAATTATCCAATTTTCCTTTTTCCTCATGTTACTCTTCAAGATATTTTTGAATTTTTGATTCATACTTTCCATTCATTTCTTGAATTGTATCTTTCCCAGATTGCAATTGTTGCACACATGGTATAGTAGTTATTCCTTGTTCAAGTGAATAGTCTTGTTAGTTTTAATCTAAGACACAAAATAGATAAATGTTTATTACCTAACATAGATGAATTAATAGTAATCTTTATAATACTCATTTCATTTGTTTATAATAATCTAACAGTACTAACAATACCATATATTATTAATCATTGAGATATAAAAGTTTAGGTACTTATATGTTCACTTCCTTGTAGCCAATAGTTCCTCTTTGGGAAGATCTCACCACCTAGCTGCAATTCTAGAAATTACATCTAGACTCTCCTCTGAGATCTTCCTCCTCCGCATATCAGTTATGATTTTTGTCACAATCTGGTATCTTGAGGCATCAAGACTAACTATCCATCATCAAGTCACATACCTTTATGACTGTACTCCAGATTTCCCATTGGTTTATTCCACCCATCTCAAGGAATTTCTGATGGCAGTAATCTACTCTCTTAACCAATATAATACTTTACTCTCCTCCATTCTCCAACCCCGAAGGACTTCCTTGAATTCTTCCTTTGAGGAGACATGTGAGTAACCACCTTAACCATCTCAGGAGGTTAAAAATTGCTTCTTTCAGTTCTTGCCAAAAATATTTTAACTCTTATTATTCATTACTTGTAAAAATGTTCTGGCCACCCAACCATAATTCTTTAATATTCTTTATCGAACATTTGATGAGAAAATCATAATGGTAAATAAAGTAATAAGTAAAAATAGTAACAAAATTTAAATTTCCATGTAACATGGGGTGTTACATCTTACCCTCCTTATGAGGAACACTGTCCCTGGTGTTCTCTCTGAATTACAAAAATAGTGTACGATAAGCTTTTCGCATGAAATCATATTCTTCCCATGTGGCTTCTTCCAAGAGAAAGTGCTTCCATTGCACCTTAACTTGGGTGATGGCTCATTTCTGCAAGGTTTTTTCTCTCCGCTTGAGAATACAAAGAGGTGCTATCAGAAATTCTCCTTCTGTTTTGACTTACACATTTTCACAGACTATCATCAGAAGCTTTCAAAGAACAAATTATAGACTACTTGTTTTATTAACTTATTTACATATACATTTTCCTAGTCAATTATATGCTTAGGGTTGTACAAATATTTTTTTAGCAAGGAAACATGAAAAAAATTATGAACCCAAATATGGATTGGTAATGTGAGCTTGTATGCTACACGTCCAATCTATTCTAATACTTGAAAAAGTCCACAATAGCAAGGTGTTAACTTAGCAAAACCCCCCCATTGCAAGGTATTTTTCATTGGCTTGACTCATGAATCTACGTCATCGCCGAGCTAGAGCTCCCTGTAAGTTCTTTGTTTTTCTGCATAAAATTTCTATCTAAGCTTGACAACTTTTAAGTTCTGACGCATTTTTTTAACTGCCTATTCCTTCTCGGCTAGCATATCAGGACCCAATGTTAGTCTATTGATAGGACTATTCCAATATATGGGCACCCTACATCTCCTTCCATTCAATGCCTCAAAGGGACTCATTCCCAATGACTTGTGTTGTCCGTTATTATAAGAAAACTCTACTGAGTGGAGTTAGTCTTCCCACTTATGCGGTTGTTGCATCAAATACATTAGTAACATAGCTTCAAAAAGTTTATTCACCCACTCTTGATCATCTGTCTGGGGGTGGTACGTGGTAGTAAATGGGATCTATGTGCCCAATCCAGAGGAAAGAGTTTTCCATAAATTGCATGTAAATTTTACATGCCGATCACAAATTACCACCTTGGGTATTTTGTACAATCTAAAAATTTCTCTCATAAAAATGTCTACAATTTCAATAGTTTTGGAAGTGGATTTAATAGTATAAAATGAGCGTATTTTCTTAGCTTATTAACCACCACTATAATTGAATCATGTTTCTTTTTGGTTCGGGGAAAACCTATGATGAAATTGAAGATATTTATCTCCCATTTCCAATGAGGATTAGGTAGTGGTTGCAGTATTCTAGCGAGGTGTTGATCCTCCACTTTCGCCAACTGACACTCCAAACATTTAGCTAAATATTCAATAATATATTTTCTTAAACCCAGCTAGAAATAACCTTTCTTGATAACTGAAAGTAGTTTTTGGTACCTTGGGTGGGCGTCATATGGTTTCCTCTAAAATTCATCCAATACCAATTGTTTAATAAAACTTTGATTAGGAACATAAATTTGATTTTTGAAAGTTAACAATTTATAATGCCATATTCAAAACTTTCCCCCTTATTCTAGGCATTAATTGTCTATTGCCAAAGAATGGCATATTTTGGCACTTTAAGAGATGCTTCTTTAATCATATCAGGGAGGTTTTTGATTTCACTTGACTGGATTTTATTTCATAAAGACAATGAAAATTTCTTCTTAATGCATCGACAACATGATTTTCTTTCCCCTTAAGGTGCTTCATTTCAATGTCAAATTTGCTTAAGAAGGTTGTCCACCTAGCTTGATGGGCATTTAAGCATGATTGGTTAAAGAAATTTGTAAGACTTCTATGATATGTTAATAGCATAGATTTCTTCCCTAGTACGTAGTGTCACCACATTTTTAGCGCATGCACTATCGTTGTTAATTCAAGATCATAAGCATAATATCACTACTCATACTCCTTCACTTTGTGGGATTCATAATCTATAATTTTCCCTTCTTGCATTAATACTTTGTCAATGTTGCCTTCCTTACTTGCATCTGGTCAAACAAAAAAGTATTTCTCTGGGTCTACCACCTTTAATATAGGTGACATAATAAGTAGATGTTTTAATTTCTCAAAGCTTTGCTTCCATTCAAATGTCCACTGGAAAATTCACCCCTTCTTTTGTAATGAGGTCATGGGAAAAGAAATTTTTGAGAATCCTTCAATGAATCGACGACAGTACCCAGCAAGGCCCAAGTAGGACCTAATATCAACAACATTCTTCGTGGTGGCCCACTCCATAACTGTCTTAATATTCTTTAGGTCTACCATTATACCTTCTCCTGATATGACATGACCAAGATATTATATCTGACTTGTAAAAGTCACACTTGCTATACTTAGTGTACAACTAATTGTCCCACAGGTTTTGCAACATAATTCTCAAGTGATTTTCATGTTCCACCTAATTCTTAGAGTAAATCAATATATCATCAATAAAAATCATCAAAAAATTATCTATGTATGGCTAAAAACTACATGCATCAGACTCATAAAAGTTTTCAAGGAATTTGTGAGACCAAAGGTAACACCTCGAACTCATAATGACCATAACAAGTTCGAAAGGAAGTTTTACAAATGCCTTATTCCTTAATCCTTATTTGATGATAGTCAGATCATAGATCGATCTTGGAGAACACACTTTCTCCTCGAACTTGATTGAATAAATCGTTAATTTGTGGTAAAGAGTATTTATTTTTTATAGTCAGTTTATTCAAGCGACGATAATCAATATATAATCTTAGAGTTTCATCCTTCTTGCATATGAACAATATGGGTGCTCCCCATGGGGGCACACTAGGGTGGATATAACCTTTATCAAGTAGTTCTTACAGCTTCATTTTGAGTTCTATTAACTCAGATATGCTCATACAGTAAGGAGTTCTAGAAACAGAAGCTAAACCTTGAACTAGTTCAATCGTAAAATCGATATCCTGCTTAGGTTGTAACCTAGGTATGGACTCAAGAAACACATCAACAAAGCCTTGAATGACGGAAATATCTTCAAGGGAAGTCATTTTTCTCTTGGAATTTAAGTATCCTACTTGTACAGGATAAATTTGACAAACTTTCCTAATGCATTTTCCTAGCTGGTTAGTAGTAATACGACATAACTTAATATTTTTCTTAATTCCTTGAATTTCCTTCCTCTATCCTAATTCAATAAGGTTACTATTTTTTTTTCCTTACAATCTACTAAGAACCAATTTCCTTGCAACCAATCCATCCCTATTATCACATTGTATGAACCCGAAGGGATTATACTTAAATTAACATAAATCTATTGTCCTGAAATAATCACAAGACAATGTTTTGTTTTTGAAACTACCCTTCGCTTCACCCCTATGGCTAATTGGAGTAACCAAAGTTTTTGAAATTTACTTCTTTGCATCTGGCATCCCCCTACAACCTGAGGACTAACATAGATTAATATAGCACCCAAATCAAACAAAATAGAGATAGATTGATTAGCGATCTTACCTTCACACTCAGTCATGGTGGGTTGGTATTTTGCTTGATGGTCATCAAGTGCAACATTAATTCTAGGCATACTGTTGGCTGTGTGTGAGAAGTCATGTGAAGACCCTACTGTCTGCGTGAAGAAGGAGTGTTGTGTGTAACTCTGTCGTCGTTCCAGAACAGAGTGGTTGTTGTGCGTAACATTGATGTTATTCCAGAACAGAGTCATGTGGACCAGAGGTTGCAGCCAGAGGAACGTGGTGCCTACGTGTTGTCCGCTGAAAACCAGGCAGAGTCTGTGTGCCAAAGCTGTCAATGTGTGGTGCTGGTCCTACATTGAATATCTCTGCCTCTGCTGCGTGAAAGAGGGGATGTTTCTGTTGTGCCGTATATTCTCTGAAGATCAGTCGTGAATATCAGAGTGTTGGATAAGTGGTGGAGAAGACCTCTGCCTACTGGAGCAGAGACGGCGCCGTTACCAGAGCAATCTGCAAGATGAATCCTGGTATTTTTTGAAAGAATTTTTGTCTCAGGAATTGTTTTTTTCAAAAAAATGTGAAAATAAAAGTTTGTGTAATTTGAAGAAATTTTTGGAAATAAAAAGGCGAGTATTTTATAAATATTGGAGGAAAAGAAAGGGTTTAGGAAGGGTTGTTTGAAAACAAACAAGAAAAACAAAGGGGAAAGGGTTTGTAAACAAATAATAAAAATTATTATTATTTTTTTTTTTAAAGAACAGTATAAACCCTAGTTCAGAGGCTGAGATTATTTTTTCTTGAAAAGGAAAAACCCTAGAAAGACTGAAACCCTAGGAAGGAGGAAAAATGGTCAAGATGTCTATTGCAAAATTCGAGGTGGAGAAATTCACCGGAAAGAGCAATTTTGCTCTTTGGAAACTGAAGGTTAAGGATCTGCTTGTGCAACAAGGGTTGCACAAGGCATTGGATGGGGCAACTAAGAAACCTGCGACCATGACTACTTTAGACTGGGAGGACTTGGATGCCCGAGCTCTCAGTACCGTCCAGCTATGCCTAGCGGATGAAGTTCTCTTCAACATTGTTGAAGAGACTATGGCGTCAGGATTGTGGGAAAAACTTGAAAATCTCTATATGACAAAGTCATTGACCAACGAAATTTATCTAAAAAGACAGTTATACAGTCTTCAAATGAAAGAAGGTTCAAACGTTGCAGAACATTTGAACGTTTTTAACACACTAATATGTCAATTAACAGATATGGAAGTTAAAATACAGGAAGAAGATAAAGCAATAACTTTGTTGTGTTCTCTTCCTGAATCATGGGATCACTTTGTAACTTCAATCAGCTTGAGCACTGCTGATTCCTTGAAGTTTGAATCAGTGGTGGGAGCTCTCCTGTCTGAAGAAGTATGAAGGAAATCCAGTACTGAGACAACTACATCAGAAGCCATGGTAGCAAGAGGACACTCAAAGGAAAGAGGAGAAAAACCAAGGGCGTCTTCCAGATCGAAATTGAAGGGAAAGAAGTGTAAGGCAAAATGTTGGAACTGCAATAAAGTTGGACACTTGAAGAAGGATTGTTGGAAATGAAAGGAATCTGAAAACCTGAAGAACGAAGCAAATCAGGTCGATTCAGGTATGATAGACCAAGTTTTATCTACTGAAGAATTGTGTATGATAGATGAAACTTCACCTGAATGTAATATCTCTCAAGGTTTATATAGCTGGTTGTTAGAATCTGGTGCTTCGCATCACATGTGCCCACATAGAAATTGGTTTACCTTGTATGAAAATGTAAACGGTAGTTCTGTGTTTATGGGTAACAATATGTCATGTCAGATTGTTGGGATGGGAGATATCAGAATTAAGATGTATGATAACACAGTTAGAACATTAACTAGTGTTAGACATGTACCTGATTTGAAGAAAAATTTTATTTCTTTGGGAGTTTTGGATTCAGATGGTTATAAGTTTACAGGTCATGATGGCGTCTTGAAAGTCTTTAAAGGAGCACTTGTGGTTATGAAGGCAGAAAAGGTTAGAAATCTTTACAGGTTAAAAGGAAGTACTCAGATCAGTGAAGCAGTGGTTACATTAGAAAAGGAAGAAGCAGGCACTCGTCTATGGCATCAGGGATTGGGTCATATGAGCAAGAAAGGTCTTCAGATATTGATGAAATGTAAATCTCTTCCCGGTCTGAAATCCTTAAATTTAGATTTCTGTAAACATTGTGTGTATGGAAAATAGTGTAAGCATAGATTTAAAGTTGGAAATCATAATAGTAAAGATGTTTTAGACTATATTCATTCTGATATGTGGGGGCCTTCCCCAGTTATGTCATATGGAGGTGCACTGTATTTTTTAACTTTTATTGATGATACTCCCGGAAAGTTTGCGTCTATATGCTAAAAAGGAAAGCTGATGTATTAAATGTCTTTAAATAATTTAAAGTAATGGTGGAGAAAAGAACAGGAAAATCTATTAAATGCTTAAGAACTGACAATGGTGGTGAGTTAACTTCAGGTGAATTTGAACAATACTGTAAAGATGAGGGAATTGTTAGACACAAAGCTGCTGTTTATACTCCTCAGAAAAATTGTGTTGCTGAGCGTATGAATCAGACTCTTATGGAAAGAGCCAGAAGCATGATCAGCAATGCTAACTTGCAAAAGGAATTGTGGGCAGAAGCAGTATCTATTGCTTGTTATTTAGTTAACAAATCACCATCAGTAGCAATTGATTGTAAAATTCCTGAAGAAGTTTGGACAGGTCAGTCCTGTGACTATTCACATTTGAGGATATTTGGCTGTGATGCTTATTCTCTCATTCCAAAAAATCAGCGTTCAAAATTATATCCAAAGTCGAAATGTTATGTCTTTGTTGGGTATGACTATGCAGTGAAAGGATATAGGTTGTGAGATCCTACATTGCGAAAAATAGTCATTAGTAGAGATGTAACATTTGATGAATCCTCTATTTTAAAATCAACTGTTGAAAGAATTGAACAGGAACAGGTATCGCCAAATCAATGAGTTCAGTTGGAGGCTAGACTTTTCGGTGACAGTCGAAAGGAAGCAGAAACCTCTAGAGAAAAAGTTGTTGAAGACAAAAAGGAAGCCATTGAAGCTTCTGAACCAGTGCAAGTTTCCAAACCAGTTCAGCAACCAGTTGCTCTAAGAAGGTCTACAAGGGAAAGGAAAATTCCAAAAAGGTATGAAGATTGTACTTCATCTTTTTCTTTGATTACTGAAGATGGGGAACCTTCTTGTTATCAGGAATTAGTAGATGATACACATAGCAAAAAATGGAAAGCGGCTATGGAAGAAGAAATAGACTCCTTAGCCAAGAACAATACCTGGGATCTTGTAGAGCTTCCTGAAGGGAGAAGTCTTTTTGGATGCAAATGGGTCTTCAAGTTGAAACAGAAAGTTGATGGAAGTATCGAAAGGTATAAGGCGAGACTGGTAGCAAAAGGATATTCTCAGGTTGAAGATACAGACTTTCATGAGATTTTTTCTCCAGTTGTAAAACTTGTTTCTATTCGTACTGTGTTGGCACTAACTGTGTTGCTTAATATTGAGTTAGAACAGTTAGATGTTAAAACGACTTTCCTACATGGTGATTTGAACGAAGAGATATATATGGAACAACCAGAAGGTTTTGTATGAGGTGGCAGCAGAAGATTAGTTTGCAAGCTCAGGAAATCATTGTATGGTCTGAGGCAGTCTCCGAGACAATGGTACAAGAAGTTTGATTCCTTCATGGTGAGCTAGAACTTTGTAAGAAGTGAGTATGATCATTGTGTATACTTCAAAAGTTTCAATGGCATATTCATTATCTTAGCTTTGTATGTTGACGATATGCTTATTGCAGGCAAAAGCATGGAAGAGATCAACAGGTTAAAGGCTCAACTCTCTAGGACGTTTGATATGAAGGATCTTGGAGCAGCAAAACATATCTTGGGCATGGAGATACACAGAGACAGGAAAAATGGTAAGCTTTGGTTATCACAGTAGAAGTATGTGGAAAAATACTTGAAAAGTTCTCTATGAACAATGTGAAACCTGTTAATATTCCACTAGCTTCCCATTTTAAGCTTTCTTTGGTTTTAAGTCCTAGAGTTGATGAAGAAAAGCAGTATATGTCTCATGTACCATATGCAAATGCGGTAGGCAACTTAATGTATGCGATGGTATCTACAAGACCTGGCATTTCACATGCAGTTGGAGTTGTCAGCAGGTTCATAGCAAATCCAGGTAAAGAACATTGGCAAGCAGTGAAATGGGTGCTTCGATATCTAAGAGGCACAAGTGACCATTGCATCATCTTTAATGGTAGTGAAGGATCAGTCTGCGGATATGTAGATGTTGACTATGCAGGTGATTTGGACAAAAGAAGATCTACTACAGGTTATGTCTTTACTCTTGCAGGTGGAGCAATTAGTTGGATGTCAAAGCTTTAAGAAACAGTTGCATTGTTCACTACTGAAGCCAGAATATATAGCTGCCTCAGATGCGAGTAAAGAAGCAATCTGGTTAAAGGGTCTGCTCGATGAAATTGGAAGAAAGCAGGAGAAAGTGAATGTACTTTGTGACAGTCAAAGTGCTATTCACTTGGCTACAAATCCTGCCTATCACAGCAGAACCAAGCACATTGATGTAAGGTATCATTTTCTGAGACATGTGATCGATGGCGGAAAAGTAGCTCTTCAAAAGGTCGATATAGGAGAGAATTGTGCAAACATATTCACAAAGCCAGTAACAGTAGAGAAGCTATGGTGGTGTTTAGCTTCTCTTGGCTTGCAGAAAAGATGATGAATGGGCATGGGCAAGGGATTAGGAAAATTGTTTTCAAGGTGGAGTTTGTTAGTTTGACAACAAATTAGTAAATTCTTGGTAAATGTAACGAATTAGTTTGACAGTTTTATACTGATATATTAGTTATATAATGCTGGTTCATGATATAAAATAATCACAATGCCCATGAAATGTAACGTGCGGAGAATCAATGTTGAATAACAACCTATTCAATTACAATTCATTCAGTTTCTTATCTTGGTTATTCAGTTGAGCTTTCTTGTTTCTTGTTTTTCGTCATTATTTCATTTATTGTTTCAACAAGATATTTATCTTCGAATCATCCATTAAGCTCATCTAGATTTGGATCTAGAAGTCTTATCATGAAATGATTATTCATTCCCATTCAACAATGGGATTTGGCTAGAATCTCATATCTTGGTATCTAGCTTTTCCATCAGCTTAGGTTAGCAAAGTTTTATATACAAGAGAGAAGTGTTATATTTATTCATAAGCAATTTCAACAAAGGAAACTATGGAACTTGTTTCTTGATGTTTTGACAACTCTAGCTATTTCTAAATAGCAAGCAAGGGAATTTTCATCAATATTTTTAATAAAACATAGATCTCATTCTCCTTTATAAAAAGGACCAATATAATTAAGGATTTCAAAAAAGAGTTGTAACTGAGTTTTATCTAATAGCATAGTAATTGAGTTTTTGGAATTTGGAAAGTTTTAGCTAATAACATTGTAATTGAGTTTTGGAATTTGGAAAAAGATTGCAAGATATGTAGTTGCAATTTTAGAAATCCATTTTTTCAATATCACTAAATTTTTTATTAATTTCACCAAAATTTTATAGAAATTCTACAACGTTTCAAATATTCTTGCAGATTTTATTTTGGAACAAACTAACAAATCATCAATCATCAATATACAAACTAAATCTCTGAAATTGTCTTCTGCTTCCTTCTCTTCTCTTCTAAAATTTAAGAGGGGCGTTATTCAACTTGCATGGCATTACCTTCATTGACAATGGCCGTGAGGAGCAATGAAGGCCATCATATATCTATGTTATTTTGGAAGGAATTTTAATTGATTGAATCCTAACTCCAAATCAAATTTTCTAAAAGATTGCGTATCTTTTGATTTTCTATCCTTTGATTTTCTGCAAAATTGTAGATTTGTTAGGTATAGGTTAACCTGATATTCTGCAAGAATTTTTTTTGGTGCGTTCTAACTTATCACAAAACTCGGTCTGTATTTTTGTTACGATGTGTTCAGACAAATTTCACAAGGTAATTCAATATTCATATGTTATACACTGCCTTAACCTTCGTTCAAAAATATGTTATATGTCCTTTAGAGGAGTTAGGGTCATTTGTTCCGCTGACAATTCTCTCATTTGCAACAGTGTAGTTATGAAGGGAAGCTCTGCAACCCTGAAACCCTAGCTTAGGATTCCTACGATGGATCGACTTCAGAATTAACTAAGTTATAACATTATTTTAAATTATTATCCAACTTGTGCTTAGTAGATTTGGCGTTAACATGGATATGTGTTGTTTTAATTTCCCCCTTTAAATAGGCTATATTCCACATCAATACCATGGATAAATACAATGGGTTCAGGTCATTTTTCTTTTTAATATTATTTTATTTGTATAGAGTTATTTTTATTTTTATTTTAACCGAGTTAAAATGTTTAGGTTACATTACATTACATTAATATTATTCTTGTTCGCCCATTATATTACATTAATCTTCTTCTCTTTCCTCTTTAAAAAAATAAAAAAAATTAACCATACTTGATTGGAGAGAAGATCTTCATGCAATTACTATTAATTAGCCTAGATCCATCTAAAATCGGATCTACCAAGTGCCAAGAGGGATCAACATGGATTTTTGTTTTCCATATTTAAGATGGTTCTAGCATGGTTTAAGTTTTTTCCATATTTAAGATGGATCTAGCATGGTTTAATTTTTCTCCATATTTAAGATGGATTTTTTTTTCCATATTGTCTGGACTTTATTAGATTGTTCTTCTTCTTAGAGTCTCATAGACAACATTGGTCTTAGTGGACATTAATCATCATCATCATCAATTCCCGCTTTAAATATGCTATATTCCACATGAATAACATGGGCCAATACCATGGATTTTCAATAGCATAGGTCTTTTTTATTTTTGTTATTAATTTATTTTTATATGGTTCTTTTTATTTTTTATTCTTATTTTTCATTTTTCAGTGTAATTATAAAAAGAATTAATATTTATGTGTGCAAACTTTTGTGATTCATCTATGAGTTAATATATCAGTTAAATATATATACGTTTCAATAAACATGTAATACTCTTAACAATGGAGATTTTTAACTTGTAAACAGCCTTTGTTACAATACCATGGCTTATCACTACCACATTCCAATATGATACATGGTAATATGACATTTTGTTCAATTAATTAATTTTAGATAAATTAATTAAATAAGCATAACTAACTTAGAGGTAAATCTTAATCCTTGATATGTGAATATTATTATGAATATCCTAACAAAACTCTACCATATGCCTAATAATTACTAATAATCAACTTAAATTGTGGACGACAAATAGACATGCCTATTTGCATAATTAAGTAGTTTTTTTTTTTTTTTTAAAGGGAAATACTCGTGGAATATCTTCTAGTACTTCAGATCAAGTGAGTGGAACTGTGACTTATCCAAATTTTCAGAGAGAGATATTATATTTGGCTCATGACCACTTGAGCTAACGGTCATCCCTGAAATATTTTTAGATTTTTATCTTTTTAAATCGAAATAAATGTTTCTTTTTCATTAATAATAATAATAATAATAATAATAATAATCTTTTTATTAGGGGAGGTGAAGGAAAATGGCAAACTAAGGAACTAGGGTTTCTAACAAACCCTTCCACGTGCACAATCTGAGCAAAGAGCTTCTCAGGTCCAAACAGAACTTTTGCCAGGGCCGGCTTTGTGATTCTGGATGCTGAGGACAATGAACAGTCTGATTGGGGAGGCATCAGCGCCTCCCCCCAAAGATTACAATCATGAAAACCCAACTGAGAGTAGAACTGAGAATGCAGAGAAGCCAGAGGTATGGTCTGCGCAGTAGTCGGAGAAGAACGGACAAGGAGATATCGAATACGAGAAGGAGGATAAACAAGAAACATATAGAAAACCAAAGAAAGCTTCATCGTCCACATGCATTCCCATTGCCATAGAAAGGCCCAAGACCGAGCTTCCTAGTCATAGGATCAATGTGCAAATACAAGTTATGAAAGATCATGCCCTGATTGGCAAATTCATAGGTTACTGACCAATTGAAAAAGCCCTGCAAGGATGGATCACCTCAAAATGGAAGCCCAAAGGTCATGTAACTCTACATCTAGGCCCTAAGGACTTCTTCAGAGCGATCTTCAACTCCCTTGAAGATGAGAGTCGAGTTCTAGATGGAGGACCCTATTTCTTCAATGCAGCAGGTCTTTATCTACGAGACTGGGTTGAAAGATTCAACCCAGATAAGGAAGATTTCAGCTAGGCACCAGTTCGGATCTGCATGTACTCACTTCCACTGGAATACTGTAAGGACGACTTACTAACAGCCATTGGCAATGGATTAGGCAAGTTCATAAAGGTAGCAGAGGAAACTAAGCTTCGAAGATACACATCCTACGCATATATCTGTGTTTACATGAAGCTGGGCCATGCACTACTAGACTCGATAAGTCTTCTGCATGACCACTTTGAATGGATTCAACCCCTTGACTATGAGCATGTACCTTTCCGATGCAGGAGATGCCATGCCCATGGTCACCTCTTTCGTGACTGTCCCTTAAACATGCCTCTTAAAACCACAGAAAATGGAAACAATTCTGATCCAGAAGGATTCACCAAGGTAGCCAGTAGGAAAAGGCATACCAAAAAACCTCCCTCAGTACTAAAAAACACTACTCCTTCTTCTGATTCGCCATCCTTCAAAAATAGCTTTGATATTCTGACAAATCTAGAACAGCCTAAATCAGATACACATGTGTCAGCAAAGCCAAGCTCTGTTCCATCCACCTATCTGTCCCCCACACTTATTCACTAAAGAACTAGTCATCCACTGAATGTCAATACCTCTAAAAATCCTGCCTCAGTCTTGCAACTCAACACCAACCTTGTTCAGAACAAAGCCCTTGGGTCCGGCAAAATTATGGACATTGATGATACACCAACAGAACCTTCTCAACCACCAACCCATACGGAGGGAGGCAATTAGCAAAGTTTAATGGAAGAAGAACCAGAAAGCTTTGATCTGAGTGAAATAGACATTTTCAGTCTAGAGCAAGCCTGCAAAAGGAAAGAGTTCGACACAATACCAGACAAACAACTGGAAAATTTGGAAGTAGTGCTCAAAAGAGTGCATCAACATAATACTTTGGGCATATAGAAAGGAGGCAAATGGGATGGGAAACATATCAGCAAAGATGGGAAGAAAAGAGGTAGAAAGATAGATCTACAACGTACTATATTAATTGGGGAAATGCTAGTGGAATCGGGAAGGTGCTCCCATTTGACCAAATATTACCGATCCCTACCTACTAGTCAACCATGAAGCTCATCTCATGGAATGTATGAGGACTTAATGGTCTTGGGAAGTACAGAATTTTACAGAACATGATTCAACAAGAACAACCATACATTGTATTCATGTAAGAAACAAAATGTAGCACCAACACATTAGAATCCATATTATCCAAAGCTTGGGCAGGATGTCAAGCGGTAACAGTAGACACAATAGGTGCCTCGGGTGGGTTAGCCATAGCATGGAACACTCAGCATATATTCTTAACAAATTTCCATGCCTCACACTATTTCATCCAAGCAATGTTCCACCTTATTGGTACGAACATTCATGGACATTTAACCAATGTTTACTTCCCTCAGGAGAGTACACAAAAAATTAGGCAATTAGAAAAATTGGAGATTCGTAATGCTCCAAGAACTTATCCACTATGGATCACGGGAGGAGAATTCAATATGATCACAAGGCTGGAGGACCATGGGTTGCCTTTGGAGGCACCATCAAAACTTAGTTTGATGAAACCTGCCAAGGGGCGAGAAAAGTGGAGAGGGTTAATGCTGCCGATGTCAGGGGGTTTCCACATCTAAGGTGCTACCATTCCATGTTCTAGATTAAGCTTGTTCAGAATTTGTTCTTCCTCAGGTGTCATTTTCCAATCCTCTTAACTCCACGTTTAAGCTAGAATAGTTTCCCTTATATGACCGAGGGTTGTTTTCCAGACCTGCTCTAGAGGCAACTCTTTGTTTTGAAAGATTCTCCTCTTTCTTTCTTTCCATATCATCCATATATTCATGCCTATTGCTAGACTTGCGGCTCTTCTTACCTCTGGGCTTGTGAATTGACCTCATCCCCATTGTTTAATTATTTCTTTGATGTTTTGATGGTCTCTATTTGTCCTTGCAAAGAGTCTCCTTATTTCTTCCCATTGTTTTTGGGGAGCTCGACAAGAGTTCAAGAGGTGTTCCTATCTTTCTTGATCCTATTTACAGAGATAACACCTGGGAGGACCCTGAATTCCATGTTTTTGAAGTTGATCCCAAGTAAAAATGTGGCCTTTACCAACCAGCCATAGGAAGTGAGTCACTTTCGGCCACCAATTACCCTTCCATATTTGTTTCCATAGGGGTGACATGCCATCTTATTCTTATTGCATGATGAGATTGTATGCTTCTTTGATTGTGAAGTTTCCCTTCGTTGAATGACCCCATCTCAGTATGTTTGGACCTGTTCTAATAGCTATTTTCCTTGTCTTCATTTATTTTATGTACAACTCCCTTTGTTCCATATCAATATGCCTATCCCATTCTTCCAGATTTTTCCAACTTCTCCAAGATTCCTCTTAGCAGTCTTCGTTCCGAAACTTTCTGACATAGTTCAAACCTTCCTCTTTTGCCTTCTGGCATGTGTCTCTTAGAGCTTGAACATCATTCAATTTCTCCCTTTGTTGCCAAGCTTCTTCCCAAAATTTTGTGGAATTTCCTTTCCTAATTTCCCAGAATGCATGCTTGGAAACTACATCTCTGTTTTGACTGGCCAGATTCCATATTGTTGAGCCTTTTAGAGTTTCCTCGAGTCTTAAAATTTCCTCTGGTGTTGTTGGCATGTTATATTTTTTTGTCTAGATTATTTCCCATAGGTCTCCCCCTCCCATCATCCATCTCCACCAAAGCTTATCCCCTGTTACTTGGCTCAAAGAGTATGGATCTCTCAAGCCCAATCCCGCTTCATCTTTACTCTTAACCAAGCCCTTCCAGGATATCACTGCCCACTTTCTTTGCTACTTCGGTCCTCCCCAGATGAATTTTTTGAATATTTCCAGCATTTTGGCACACACACCTTTGGGGGTAGCCATTTTCGAGAGTTGGTATATTGGAATCGATTGCAAGACTGTTTTGACCAGTACTACCCTTCCTGCTTCTGAAGGACCAATTGGCCAATCTAATGGAAAGTTTCTCAATGGTTTGTTGCCAATTTTCCATCTTTAGACGATTCAAGGCTAATGGGGTGCCAAGATATTTTGTGGGCAATTCTCCTGACCGGAAACCCAATACTCTTGTTAAATATGTTTTGACATTTCCTGCAGTGTTGAAGAAATAAATACATGATTTCTCCTTATTTACTTGAGTACCAGAAGCATCCATGAAGAGGTCTAGGATCCCTTTTATTCTTTTTACTTCTCTGACAAAAATTGTGCAGAACAACATGATATTGTCCACAAATTGTTGGTGTGTAATCGGGAGATTATTCCCCCATATCTACAGCCCTTTGATTTTCCTTTCCCACAATTCTTTTTTGATATATCTTCCTAACCCCTCCGCTGCAATGATGAAAAGGAAGGGGGATAGATTATCCCCCTGTCACAATCCTCTAGAGGCCTTGAAGGATGTAGATGGTGATCCATTCAGGTGAATGGAAAAAATCCGGGTAGAGATCATGGCAAAGATCCATTCTATCCATCTATTGCAGAAACCGAAGGCCGCTAGTACCGATTTAAGGTATGCCCAGTTCAGATGATCATAAGCCTTGGAGAGGTCCAATTTGATCATCATTCCAGATTTTTTTTGGTTTTCAAAGAATGCACTACTTCTTGTGATGCTACCAATCCATCAAAAATTTGACACCCTTCCACAAAACCTGTTTGTTCCGAGGAGATAATGCCGGAGATGATTGGCTTAAGTCTTTTGGCCATAAGGGTTGCAATAATTTTATATATTACATTACAAAAGGAAATGGGTCTAAAAGCTTGGGGATCTTTAGCCTTAGTAGTTTTAGGAATAAGAGACAGGAGAGTTGAGTTTAGGCCTGGACATACCTTCTAGTTTCTTCGAGATTCTTCTACCACACCCAGAATGTCTTGTCCCAAGAATTTCCATCCCGTCTGGCAAAATTACACCGTGAAGCCATCTGGTCCAGGAGCTTTATTCTTCTTCATCCCTTTCATGATCTCTTCCACTTCCTCTAGAGTTGCTACCTTCATAAGAGCCAGGTTTTGATCTCTGGTAATCATGCTTGGTATCTCATTGCAGATTCTCCCAGTAGCCTCTCTTCTGTCTTCTTGGGGTTCCATAAGGAGGTCTTTGAAATGACTTACCAGAGTCTGTTCCGTTTCCTCATGTTGAGTTAAGCGAAGTCCTTCTTCATTCTTTATAGAGAAGATTCTATTACTCTGTCTTTGCTGGATAATTGCCTCATGGAAGAACTTCGTGTTCCTCTCCCCTTCTCGTAACCAGTTCACTCGTGATTTTTGTCTCCAAAGAATCTCCTCTTGTTTCCTTCTTTCTTCAATTTGGCCAATCAGAATCCCTTCCTCTCTACTAAGTTCCTCGCTTTTGCCTGCTATTATAATTTCTTGCTGAAGTTTCTTCATCTTCTGGTCTAAAAGTTGTTGATCTTTGAGGATGTTTCCAAATTCCTCTTTGTTCCATTTTTTAATTTTCTCTTTTAGTTCCTTTAGTCTTAATTGGAAGGTCTACATCATGCTTCTTCCCCTTTGTTGGCTTTGTTTCCACCATTCTTCCACTTTCATCATGAACCTTTGGTCTCTAAGCTAGAAGGCCTCAAACCTAAAGGGACATTTCTTGGGGCTCATTTTAATGTCAAGTTCTAGCTTAATCGGCCAATGGTCAAAACCCATTCCTGGAATTATCATTGCTTCAATGAATCTGTCTCGGTTTATGATTTGTTTTGATATTAGAAATCTATCCAGTCTCCAGGCAATTTGGTGTGTGCTTTGTCTTCTGTTATTCCATGTGTGAATCCAATTTACCGTTGATATGTCGACCAATCTTTGTTCTGCAATCATTTCTCCAAAAGCTTCCATATCCGAATTTGATCTTCTGATGCCTCCTTGTTTCTCCATCAGAGAAGTGATCATGTTGAAGTCCCCTTCAACAATCCATGGAGTTTCTGGGAAGAGGATTCGTATCTTTTCCAAGTTCTGAAGGAGTATCCTGCATTCTCCTGGTATATGTGGACCATATACCCCGATGAGAAGGACCCATTCCTTAGATCCAATATTCCTGAATTTTCCTGAAAGAATTCGGGGTACACTGACCCAATGTTCAAATCGAATCTCCTCTGGGTTTTAGAGAATTGTTAGGCCCCCTGCACTACCTATGGCGTCCTGACCTATTATCTCATAATGCGGCATGAATTTGCTCAGAATATCTTTTAATTTTTGTTCGTTGATAATTGTTTGTTGGACTATCATTATGTTAGGCTTATCTTTCTTCAGTCTCTCTTTCATATATCTCTGTTTCCCCCTACTATTTAGCCCTCTAATATTCCAGGTTGTAATTATCATTTTAACAGTTTGAGGGGTTGTTGGAATACCTCCAATAAAGGTATGACTCTTCCTGAGTTTACCAACATTTCTCCAACCATTTTGATGGTCTCGCTCATAGGTCTTCTTCCTCATTTTCTTCCTCCCTTCCTTGTAGTACCCGCATCTGTGCTCTGTCCTCCTTGCGATCCTAGCTATTCTGGCTGATTTATTATGACTGCCCCTCTTTTTTCCTTGTATCTTTGGGACATGTTTTTATATAATTGCTTTTGGTTTTCTGGTATGAATCTTTCATCCAGATGCCTCCATTATCGTAGAAGTCTCTTCATGACTTGTTCCTTTTCACTTACTTTGTCCTTCTGTGGGTTGATCTCCATTTGGGTCTGGTCTTGAGGGTTTTCTGTTCTCTCCCCTTCCTTCTCAAGTTCCATACTTATTTTCGATTTATTTTCTTTTTTGTCTACCTTTATAGGCTCAGTTGTTTCTTCTTCACTGTCATCACCTTCCACCTCCATTTCCTCTTCTTGTAATATCTCGAACTTATTCTCAGTTTTCCGAGTTAATTCCATAGAGTGTGGTTTCTGTTTAGTAGGTCCCTTTTGAGTTTTTCTCCGATGAGGTACTTCTGTAAACCCTTCATCATCTTCCCCACTCGTCGTTTCCTCCTTCCTGGCATCCTCCTTTTTCCCAAGATCTGTTGTTTCCACATTAACATTCAGAGGGCATGATTTGACGAGATGACCATATTCATGGAATTTTCTGAAATGAAATGGAATATGCTCATAATCCATTGGTTGTTGCCACACTCTGTCGTGATATTCCACTTCAATATAGTTCGGAAGTAGTTCTGTGATGTTCATATACACACAAATTATGGCTTAGGACGTATATCTACCTCTTCTGGTGGTTTCTGCCACCTTGACAAAAGTCCCGATTGAATTCCCGATACTTTCCAGAATCTCCGGATCCTAGAACTCGATTGGGAGATCGAACAGCTTGACCCATATTGGTGCCGCTAACATTTTCTCCTTCTCTTGGTTGTAGCATTCGTTCGAGTGTGTCATAAAGAGACTTGCATTGTTGAAGAAGTAGGGTCTGTCCTCAAAG
This sequence comes from Pinus taeda, assembly GCA_000404065.3. Lineage (NCBI taxonomy): Eukaryota > Viridiplantae > Streptophyta > Pinopsida > Pinales > Pinaceae > Pinus > Pinus taeda. The sequence goes on along the minus strand of APFE030910661.1, from coordinate 1,654 downwards.
ACTCTCTCCTTATCTTCCAAGTTGGCAAAAATGACCGTGAAGAAGCCCTTTGCCCCTAATTTTAGGTCAATATGCCCCTTGAGCTTCCATCTCTGTTGTATCCATTTAGTTAGTTCTTTCTCAGATGGTCATGTCCCCACAAACTTACAGATCAAAGCATGATCTTTCATATATCCTCTGTATTCTTCGAGTTTGTTGTTTGGGATTACAAGCCTGGGTTTTTTGTTGCTTTAGGCAAGCATCTGTTTCTCAACCCCGCTTTCCATCGAGACCCATGACCGACGCGTCCTTGCTTCATTTCCCTGTGCCTCCATTCGATCCATTCCTGCTTGTCTCTCTTGCTACTACAATTTTATAGGAGGGGATCTCTCCCCTTGCACCCGACTTTGTCATTTCTTTTGTCAGTTCTACCTATTTTCTGGCCACCTTCCTTCAATCAACCCGTAGCTCTTACTTGAATTGATTTGGTGCAGGTGGCTGCACGCTAACCCTACACCCCGTTCAGGCTCAGGTCCGCCTAAGGCAAACCTTGCTGAAACCCTAACCCTAAGTGCTTACCTTCATCACTCGTTTCCTATACGCCCTTTCCAAAATTTCATCAAGACAGAGATGTTACATTTATTCATAAGCAATTTCAACAGAAAAACTACAAAATTTGTTTTGTGATGTTTTCACAACTCTCACTATTTCTAAATAAAAAGAAAGAGAATTTGCATCGATATTTTTAACAAAACATAGATCTCTTTTTATAAGAAAGACCAATATAATTTTCATCCATATTTTTAACAAAACATAGAATTCATTGTCCTTTATAAAAAAGTTTTCAGGAGAAAGTTGTAACTGAGTTTATCTAACAGCATCATAATTGAGTTTTGGAATTTGGAAAGTTTTATCTAATAGCGTAGTAACAGAGTTTTGGAATTTGGAAAAAGATTGCAAGATATGTAGTTGTCATTTTAGAGATCCATTTTTTAAATGTGTTATTAAAGATTCAACTAATTTCACCAACTCTTTATAGAAATTCTGCAATGTTTCAAATATTCTTACACATTTTTTTTTGAACAAACTAACAATTTGTCAATGTACACTATGCAAGTTAAATTTTTCTCAACAAACTAAGAAATCATCAATGTACACTATATCATGCAAGTTAAATCTCTGAAATTGAATAGGAGCGTTCTTCAACTTACATGCCATTACCTTCATTGACAATCGCCATGAGGAGCAATGAGGCTATCTTATATCTTCGCCATGAGGAGCAATGAGGCTATCTTATATCTACGCTATTTTGGAAGGAATTTTAATTGATTGAATCCTAACTCCAAATCAAATTTTCTAAAAAAAGATTGGAGATTTGTTAGGTATAGGTTACCTGATGTTCTGCAACACTTTATTTGGTGGTTTCCAACTTATCACAAAACTCGGTCTGTCTTTTTGTTCCGATGTGTTCAGACAAATTTCACAACGTCAATTCAATAGATAAGGTGAATAACTTTGGAAAATTTTGATTTCGTTACTTAGTTTCCTCACTATGGAAAGCCAAATCTAACACCAGAGATACCAGTGGACGCTGATAGTGGTATATCAATTAAACGAGAATTCCATGTGCTAAGAAAATCAACTGTGGCCCTGCTCTTCAATCCTCAGAGAACAA
>APFE030910653.1:175899-188198 GCA_000404065.3 Pinus taeda | reverse complement strand
TGGTAGTCCCGGTTTTGGGATCCAGGGGAAAATCTCTGTGCATATGTGTTTTATGTGTTATGCTCTCGCATTGTTTACTTTTCTGTGATTTAGAATTCGTATGTAGGTAATTTCTGTACGGGGTTAAAACCTACAAGGGAGAGATCCCAATAACACTCTTTTGAAACACCTTTTTCTCTATAATTCCTAGTTTTGACACACCATGCAGAGGATAAATTCCCTGTTGTGGAAATTGACCACTTGATATATACATTATATCCTTAGTTATTATCATTGGATATATAAGCATTGAAAATAATGTGGGTGTAGTAAATTAATGTTAGAATAATGTATCCACAAATTTTAGAGAATTTTAGAGTGAAGAAAGTTGACCCTAAATTCTTGGCATATGTCTAAACAAAGGACAAAAGGACAGAACCAAGAAATCCTAATGAAAACCCTAATGTTGTGGATCATTGATTTCCTAAGGAGAAATCAAAACCATTCATGTAAAAATGCCTCGTAAAGACCACAAATGGTGTAATCACGTGAACATCACATGTATCTAGCACACGTGGAGGAATCTGAGTGATCCACGTAAACTTATGACTTACCTCCATTCATATCATATAACTGGAATATCATTTTATAGAAGGTATTTAATTTTTGGTGACATAATAATTGTTGGGACATGAATTGAAAAGAAAAAGATTTTAACATAGTAAACTCAATTAAGAACGAACAAAATGCGATAAATTTACCATGATAAGTAACAAAAATTATTAATTTAGAAAAGGGCAGTGTATCAAGGTTATGGTTTGGAGGTGCAAATAGGATGATAAACTTTTTTAAAGACCATAACTGGAACTAAGAGCAATGTAAAAGTAATTAAGTAAACTATAAGGTATTATAATTGAATGATCTAATTTAGTAGAATAAAATGATAGGTAATAAAGATATATATAAGAGTTACACATGTCACACATATTATATAAATTAAAAATAAAAATAACATAGATTAACTTAAAATCTAAGTATTAGACTTTCAAACTGAGTCAAGTCTAGTTAAAAATGTAAATTTTAGTGACTTCAAATTTTATGAACATTTTAAGGTTACAATTATGATTCCATAAGACTACATTAAGACTAATTTTCAATTAGGATAAATTTTTGAGTGTTAAATGGGAGATGTTATACATTAGTAGAAATTTCAACAACTAACTCAGATTCCCTTCAACATGCATAACCCAACGTTAGTAAGGCCTAAAGACCGTAAGGGAGATGAAGAATTGCTTGCCCATGAAAACAAATCTTTACATATGCAGAGTTCATTCCTTTTCAATTTTGAAATGGTTACAGTTTGTATTCTATGAAACATTAAAAATATTAGTTAGGATAATTATGCTTCAATTGTTGTCTGGGTAGGAGTTTGTTGTTTTAAGGACAATAAGGAAATCAGGAGGCATTTATACTAAATGAAATCTTTAGTTAGAGATGTTAGGTGCCTATGCTACTAGTATATCTCCTTATTGTTATTTTTGTGCCCATGTAGTCCCCATATTCCTATTATTGTGCCCCCATACAAGCTCACTATCATTATTGTTGTGCCATTACATTATTATTGTAGTGTAGGTACTGATTATATTATGACCCCTTAGACTCCTATAAATAGAAAGAAGGTCTTGTTATTTGTATCATCCAAGAATTTTTTTCATTTATGCAATGTGAAATAGGTTTTCCCTTTGAACAGGATAATTTTGAAGTCATTGATCTTTCTTTTTTTTGTTCTAGTTACATAACATTTAGAATCTAAGCTTTGGATTCTAGTGTTTCACTTCTTCAAATATGACATTGTGGAATTTTGTTATAATTTTTTTATACGAATTTTTAGAAGCTAAAATTGAAACCATGTGGAGCTAAAATCTCAGTGAACTTCATGTACAAATTTCAAATATTGTCTTGCTATATTTTTGGAGATATGATCCAAGGAAGTGAGGATTTTTGGAGTGTTAAGAATTCCATCTCAGGCAAGTAACCTAGGGAAAATCGTCATAACTTTCTTTAAGCATTGGATTTTCATTTTGTAAAAAGTGACAGAAAGAGGATGGACTCTAGTTTTTTTGTGAAGGTCAAAACAGTGACATGTGTCACTCCATAAAAATGCACTATACTGAACTAGTATATAATCAAGTCATTGTGGGATATTTGGTGTATTCCTTCTTGAATAATACAAACTTGGTCTGATGTATTGGGTTGGAAAGAATACTTAGAGGTCTACTACAAGACATAATTTCAGATCTTGGAGATTCAGAATTGCATAGATACAACAACTGTGATATAGAGCTCCTAGAAAGAAATAAGAAGGTGTGTATTTTTTAAATTTTTCATAACTTTTGTTTGGAAAATCCATTTGATGTGATTCAAAGGGCGTAGTGAAGCATAAATATCATTTGATTACAAAATGAGTCAAAACAATAAAATGGAAACACCTAGCAAGCAACCAAAAATATTTTCTATGACATATGAAGAAGAGGAAGAACTACAACATGATATATCAAAATTACAAGACCAAGTGCAACAAATTTCGCTCTCGCAAAGAGTAACCGAAAATTAAATGGAAGCTAAGATGGATGGTTTGAATAATGGTTTAAAATCATACATGGAAGGTTTGAAGGATGGTTTAAAAATAGACATGGAAGGTTTGAAAGAAGGTTTGACAAAGTTGCTTCAAGAAATATTTCCTAATCGCGACAAGATATGAGATGAAACTCATGATGAGAAAAATGGAATTGTTAATCATGATTTCACAGACTCTAATGTCGGATTGAGGACCCACCATATTCAAAAAATCAATATGAGAAATTTTGATTGCAAGGATCGGATAACATGGACACTACAGTTGTAGCAAGATTTTGATCTCCATAATGTGAAACACACACAAAAGCTACGCATTGCAATTTAATATTTAGAACCCAATCGATGGGACATGTATTCCAAGCTGAATGGTGGGCAAGACATCCTAGTGGGTGTTCATTTTGGGTATTATGGCTAAAGGAAATTAGAAAGAGCAATGACAAAGGCTTTAGAAAGAAAAATGGAATATTTGGCACATTTATTTATGAAAATAATGGAAATTTGGAGAAAATGAAAGTTAACAGACACAAGTTCCATTTGAGGAGTAAATTCAGGAAAATAATGGAAGTTGAAGAAAATAGAGGCCTCATTAATAAAAAGGTTTATGAGGATCAGATGGAAAGATTAGTGAATTTAGTTTTGGATCTCTCTCATTATTCCCCGTCTCTCTCTCCCTCTTGGACACAAATTTTTCTTGGATCATGTTTGAGTTGGATCAAGAAAGCAAAAGAAGGAAAGAGGAATAAAATACCAAGCAGAGAAAGGCAGGATCAAGCAGTTACAATGCCTTTCTTTGCATGTATCGATTTTCATGTGATATTTACTTGCTATATTTGGCATGAATGGTGTGGCATGTGGTTTTTCTATCATGGCATGGCTTTTGCTACGTTTGACAGTGTTTTTCATCCTAGCCTTGACTTTTCCTAATAGCCTTAGTGAGATGGGTTCTCATGCGTCGGTTGAGTTGGATTGCTAGTTGGATTCAAAGCTAAAAGTGGTGGATCTCTAAAATGACAAACAAAAGGCCTAGTGGTCCATGAAACACACTAAGGATCTTGGTAAAACCATTGACCTAGTAATCTCTGAGCGAGACCGTGGGTTGTGGTAAAGCCAATATTGTGTGCCTTAGTGGGCCTAGGAATCCTTTCTAGTGAATGGAGAGATATAACATAAAGCCAAGAGGTGGAATGCTCCCAATTGAGCCTAGTAGCACCGAGATGGGATGTATGGTAGAGCTTGGGGGTTGGGTCTTAGTGTAGGGTGTTGTGATCCTTGGATTAGACTATGGATTATGGTAAATCCTCAAAGACTAGGAGGCACTCAAATTCCTCACAGTGTAGGTGGATAACTTCAGTAGAATCCATGTTTTCTTGGTTATTTTTGGTTGGTTATGAGTCCCATATTCATACTTCGACTATGGCCTAGGGGTGATTTGCTGAAGAAATATTTAGCTGAGCCAATATATGGTAGGGTGGAACATGGTAGTCCCATCTCGGGTTTGGATTTTGCATCATTAATGAGAGGATGTTTTTCCATGTATTTATATGAGTATTATACTAATTTATATCTGGATCATATGGTTTTAATTTCATTGGTATCTTTGTGCTATTATTCTGGCTATGTATGTGTTTTATGACAGTGGCTATGTATGGCTTTCATCATGTTTTAACCTTAAAATGATTGGAAAATGTATCTATGACCTAATAGATGATAATGTGGAAAATGATATGAGGGATCAATGGTTCTTAGTGGTTCTCTGATAAGTATGAGATACCTACGCTTAAATCTATTATTTCCACCTGTAGATTACATATTTGTGATATGTTTGACGAAATGCATGTCATGGCTAGAAGGGGTTTGGTTAAGGGCTTGTTCAACTATTTTCATTTTCATCATTGTTTCCAAGTTATTTTACTATTATAGAGATGTCACTCAATTCTGGGAAGTGACTTGGGCTTTGGGCCTGAAGAAGTGGCTGAAAACGCGGGGACGCTAGCACATCACTAAGAAAAAGAGTCCTTAATTGTTGGCATGCCTGATCATGAGAGTGTCCAGAGCCTCCTAAATGCTGGAAAGCCTATAGCATGAGAGCATCCATAGGTCAAGTGGTCAAAAATTTCATTGGGACCCAAGGGCTAGCTACATGAGTGGTTGGGGTGGTTCCTAAGAGTCCTGTAGCCTATGTGGAAGGTTTGCATGTCTTTCTTTTATCAATTCCATTTCCTTAAGGTAACATAGGATGTTGAATCTAATCATAATCTCCTCTCATCACATGTTTACCTTGGTTGTATGGTTACTTGGGCAGATGTGGGAGGAGGGTATTATAGAAGTTTACTGCTCACAATTATATAGGCGGAAGTGTTGAAGCTCCTAGCCTTCCACCACCTACAAGGTTGACACCAAAATAATTGGAAGAAAAAAGAGAAAAAGTGCTTTATTACAATTGTGATAGAAAATACACTAAAGTTCATAAGTGTGACAAGAATAAAGTATATTACATAGATTGTGAAGAGGAGGAAGAAAATGAACAAGAAATGTCAAAAGAAAAGGATACACACTAAGAACCAACCCGAGAGAAAAAAGAAATGAATCTGACCATAAATTGTAATGCATTGGTAGGAATTACCACTCCTCAAACTCTCAAGATAGAAGTACATATCAAGAAGAAAAATTTTATAGTGTATATTGATACAGGTAGTACCCATAATTTTATTCATTGTAAGATAGCCATGGAATTGAATTGCTTCCTATATCCAACACCATAGTGTCAGGTGATGGTCGTAAATGGAGGAACTATAAATTTCTATGGAAGGTTCCATAATATCAATATAATCTGGGGGAATATGCATTTAATGTTCCAATTCTTTCCATTCCAATGGGTGGTATTTATGTTATAGTAGGAGTCGAGTGGCTACAATATTTGGGTAGATTTTAATTTTAAAGAACTTTTATTGAGTTTTTTTGGGAAGGGAGGGACATGTAATTAAGTGTATTGTAGGGAAACCAATAAATATAACCAGATCTAGTGGCATGAGAAAGCTTCTAAAGAAATAAAAATGGGGTGTAATTCCACAATTATGCTCATTAGAAATTCAAACATCAAAATCATTTATTTCTCCAGATCTCCAAAAATTCTTGGACAATCATTCCAAGATATTTGAGAGTTCGAAAGACCTCTAACCCATTTGTGATCATAACCATCATATTAATTTAATTCTAGGTATTGTTACTCCAAACATTAGGCCTTACAGATGCCCCTATGCCCAAAGGAGTGAAATTGAATGTATGGTTGTAGAAATGCTAGAGGTCGGTATAATTCAACCAAGTCAAGTTATTTCTCTCCTCCAATAGTATTGGTGCATAAGAAGAATGGATCATGGCACATGTGTACAAATTATAGGGAGCTTCAACAAACTCACTATTAAAGAAAAATTTCCCATTCTTGTCATTAATGAAATTTTTTATTAATTACACGAAGAAATTTACTCCGCCAAGCTGGATCTTCATTAAGGATATCATCAAATTAGAATGAGGACTGAAGACATTCCAAAAACAACATTTAGATCTCATGAGGGTCATTATGAATTTTTGGTCATGCCTTTTGGCCTTACCAATGCACCATCTACATTTCAAGGTTTGATGAATTCCATTTGTAAACCCTTAGAAAATTTGAATTAGTATTTTTTTCATGATATAATAATATAGAAGAAGTCTTGGAAGGATCATGTTCAACATGTTGACGGTGTGCTCAATCTGTTAGAGGAGAAACAATTATATGCAAAAACCTCGAAATGTTTCTTTACAGTACAAGAAGTGGAATATATGTGTCATATTGTATCTCATGAGGGTGTTAAGGTAGACCTTAACAAAATTAAAGTAATTAAGGAATGGAAAATCTCAACAACCATAAAGCAGCTTCGAGGATTTCTTCATTCGACGGGGTATTATCGCAAGTTTGTTAAGAATTTTGGGATAATAGGAACACCTATAACAACATTATTGAAGAAAGATGCATTTTATTGGACTTTAGAAGCATCTAAGTCATTTTAACATCTCAAAGAGGTAATGCACCAAGAATCATCCTTAGTTATGCCAGACTTCACAAAAACCTTTATTGTGAAATGGGATGCCTCAGGAAATGGAATTGACATTGTTGTAATGCAAGAAGGAAGACCATTTATTTTTAAGTTCATCCAAAGTATTTACGCAAACTTATTTTTGAGAAGGAAATTTTGGCAATACTACATGCACTAAAGAAATAGTGACCTTTCCTAATGGGAAGGCACTTCAATATAAAAACAAATAATGATAGTCTTAAATACTTTTTGGAACAAATAATATCTTCAGAAGAGAAGAAAAAATGAGTCACAAAGATGTTGGGCTATGACTTTGAATTCTTCTACAAAAAACGGAAGAAAATTCTTGTTATATATGCACTCTCAACAAAGGATGAGCGTGTGGCAGGATTTCTTTGTGCCATTGATATTATCTAACATGATTGGATAATTGAAGTAAGGGATCAATGGAAGAATGATCAAGAAGTGTGGACGCTCATTCAAAAGTTGCAGCAAGATCCCATTATATCTGATACATTTAGCTGGAAAAATGATTCATTATGGTAGAAATATCACTTACATATTTGTAAGAATTCCTAACTCAAACAGAATATTCTTTTGGAATTTCACACCTCCCCCTTAGGAGCGTAATCAAGATTTTTAAAAACTTACCACAGGGTTAAGAAGGAAGTTTTTTGGGAGGGCCTTAAATCTTATATTGAAAATTTTGTGGTAGAATGTTTGGTTTCCTAGCAAAATAAAGTTGAGAGAATTAAAATCCCAGGTTTGTTACAAACTTTATCCATTCCAAGTCAATGTTGGGAGGAGATTTCTATGGATTTTATCATAGGTTTACCCAAGCTTGAAGGAAAGAGTGTCATCATGGGGGTAGTTGATAGACATACCAAGTATGCAATTTTTGTGCATTATATCATCCATTTAAAGCTAGTATAATTGATACCGCATTTGTGGAAAAAATCTAAAATCTATATGGAAACCGAAAGATTAATATAAGTGATAGAGATCCCATTTTCACTAGAAATTTTTTTGATGGAATTATTGTTGCGTAGAATTGAATGAAATAATAGGCAGATCAACATCGTGGAAAAATAAGTTTTGATGTAGTCAACTAGGTATTTTTAGGATACTACCATACAATAAAATTCCACTAAATCAAGCTAAGAAGGATAATAAATTATCACCAAATTACTATCTTCCTTACAAGGTGTTGCAAAATATTAGTACTATGGAATACAAATTGGAGCTTCCTGCATATTCCTGACTTCATCTAGTTTTCCATGTTTCATACTTAGAGAAGGTTATAGGTGACAAGCTCCCAGTTTAAACAATATTGCTAGTATTTAACAAGGAATAAAAAATCATATTGGAACCTGAAGTAGTGACAAAAACAGGAACCTAGCAGCTATGCAATCGATCAATTTCAAAGTATCTCATCAAGTGGATGGAGTTATCCGCTAAATATTCCACATGGGAGGATGAGAATTTTATACAAAAATATCCAAAACTACTCAGGAGTTTAGGACAACACTTTTTTGAAGGAGAGGGGAATGTTAGGTCCCTATACTACAAGTATGTGCCCATATTGTTATTATCATGCCCCATAGAAGCCCACTATTGTTATTGTAATGCCCTTACATTATTATTGTTATGTAGGGAATGATTATATTATGACCCCTTAGAATTCTTTATATAGGAATGAGGTCTTATCATTTGTATCATCTAAGAATTTTTCACTTATGTAATGTACAGGAGGTTTCCCCCTCGAAGAGGATAATTTTGAAGTCATTGAATTATCTCTTTTTTTATGTGGTTACATAACAAGAGATGTGAAATTATGTTAGAATTATGAATGTAATATTCATGGCTCAACACACTTATATGTATCAATAATTTATTTTTCATCATGACTAAGATCATGATTCAATCATTTATTATCATTTGTTTTTACAGTAGGGAGAGGATATGACCAACCTAGTAAAAATTCTACATGTAGGATCGTTAAACCATTGGTAGAGCCCTTCTTGTGTATAATGACACCACAACTCACATTTTATTCCATCATGTTGTGATATTATTTATCTCCCTTATAAAGTGTTTTATGCATAAGGGCACATATCGTGGTGCTTCTCTTGTGTAGAACACTTGTGCTTGGACCTCTCTAATGGACTATGGTTACCTCTCTCTAGCACACTTGTCTGAGTTCACCAAAATTCATAAATACTTGAGGACATGGCTAGAAGCTTTGGCCAAATTCTTTCCACACTCTTACTATGTTAGCCTTTGAATGGCTTGAAAACCTTCCCAAGAACTCTATAGATACTTTTGATAAAATATGTGATAAGTTTTTGGGAATGTATGCTCTTAAACCAATTGATGTATTTGAAGTGGTTAGTATTATATAATTAAAGCAAGGAAAGTTCGAAGTTATGACCTATTTCATTCATAGATTCTAATTTTCATTGTCTAGATGTGAGACCAAGTTCTCTCTAGACAAGATTAGAAAAATCTTGGTAGAAGGTTTAAGAGAATATTTGCAACCATAATGTACTAATAATAAATATATAACCTATTAGGATGATATCAATAAGGTGCTAGACTTATAAAATATCAAAACTAGACATCACGTAAGAGCTTATTATCCTCCTATTATAGTGAGTGAAGTAGCTTCTCTCTTAGGTGACCCACAATCAAGAGTGACTTAGCCAAAAGGAAACACACAGGGCATAGATGTTGTAGGGGATGGTCATACCGATTTAGTGTGTGAAGTTGTTGTGACTTCTTCCACTCATGCTAATCCAACCATAAAGAAAGTTTTAAAAAAGGAGTATCAACCATCTTCTTCAAAGCCTCTACCCATACTACCATCCACTCAACATCTACCACCACTAATTGAGCCATCTCCACTGTAACTAGTGGAACAACATTCTAACAAACTTAGAAGGAACCCACTACTTATTTTCCCTTTGTCCTAGTAAGAATTATAATTATAATAAGAGTGAAGCAGTTAAAAGAAAAATAGTCACTTGATTGGAGACTTATGCCCTGTAAAAATTCCCCATTATAAATATTTTGCAATTGATTTCCTCGACATCCATACTCATCTAGTCATCCATCAAAATTGTCTACTTCCTCCCAAGAGACTTCTTGTAGTCAACCACGTACTTCTCCCACTCCATTTACCCATAAATTCAATAGTTTACTTCATTGTTGAATTTATACAGAAGTAATATAATTTTATGTAAATGTTATCACAAGAGCTCCAAAATATGATGGCGTTACACACTCTCAGTCAGGTTGAAGCTATAGCAACCCAATAAGAGCCCACTTGTATTCTGAAAGGAAACAAATTCCAGTATCCCTCTAACTCCAGATAATAAACTCATTAAATACCTATGGGAAGACCTCCCATACAAGGGTCTTTCACTTATTCTTTTTGTTGTAGAAATGTTTTCTTCCTATCATCTCTATTGCGAATTTCTTGTGAATTTTCCCCACTTTACTTGAATCTTTAGTATGGGGAATTCACCTATCACTAAGATTTTATACACCTGTATTCAATACAATTCAGTCCTCTTAGGTCAACCATGTTGTTACTATCCCTCTATCTCCTTTCGATGTCAAGCAACTTCTCCCCTCTCCCTAGGAAACCATAGCCATAACCTATATATTCATTTTCTTGTGATAATTTTTCTTTGACCCTCTTAAGGCACAAACTGATAAGTAAATGATCATACTGGATGACCTTAATTTGTACATAGAGTGTACTATAGGGCCTATGCTAAGTGTTACTTTGTAAATAGGAATTGTAACATGACTGTGGTGTCACATGATGTATTACTTATCATGCATTATACTAATGTGGACATGAAATTTGTTGTCATCAACATCATGGAAAACATCATAGTTTACACCATGATGATAACTTGGATAATGATGCCAAAGATAATGATGATTATTATGACAGTGACAAAATTGAAAAAATTGTAAGATTGGTAAGGTAATTAGCATCATCATCATGATAATCATTGTCATCATCATCATCATTGTCATCATAACCACCATCATCTTTATCACCGTTTTCATTATCATCATCATCAGAATACATGCCATCATCATGATCTTCATTATCATCATCATCACGATTATTGACACTGTAATCAGTTGTTCATATTGACTATGTCCTAACAAATCATAAATGTTGAAAATATGATGAGTATTGGAAAAGGGATGTAAAATTGAACACAAAAATGGAGGAAGAAATAGACATAAAATTGTATGAAAAGTGGATGCAACATAAGTAGATGCAAAACGAGATGAAAAATATAACACAAAAGTGGACACAAAATCATATGCGATAGTAAATGAAAACTTGGACACAAAATACAATGCAAACACAGATGTAAAAGTGGAAGAAAACATGGGTATAATAATAGGCATTAAACTTGGCACGAATTTTGGTGAAACAAATGTGGATGCAACAATGGACGTAGAAATGGACTTAGACTTGGATGCAGCAAGGTCACAACCTTGGATGCAAAATAAGATGCAAAAAAGTGATGTAAAGATGGACACAAACATGGGTGAAATAGTGGGAAAAAAATAGATACAAAAGTGGATGCAAAAGTAAATGAAAAATGAGGTGCAAAACCTAATGTAAAAGTTGATACAACATAGGATGAAAGAAAAATATATTTGATGCACACTTGCACAAAAAAAAGGATGCAAATGTGAACGAAAAAGTGAAAGAAAATATGGGTTGTAAAAATAGGTGCAAGATATGGCACAAATTATGGCAGAACCAAAGTGGATGTAAAATTGGATGTATCAATAGACACAACAAAATATGTAAACCTGGATGCAAAACAAGATAAACAAAGTGATGCAAAGGTGGATGAAAACATTGGCGAAACAAGAGAAACAAAATTGGATGAAAAATGAATGCAAAGGAAGTATGTGCAAAAGTACATACAAAATGAGATTAAAAAACCCAATGCATAAATGTGACACAAAAGTGGATTAAAAAAGAGATGTAATATTTGATGCAAATATTGGATGCAAAAGAGGGCATGAACATGGATGCAAAATTGGAAGTAAACGTGGGTACAATAATAACTAAAAATCATGGTACAAATTGTACCACAAAAAAAGTGGATGTAATGATAGATAGAAAAAAAAAATCAAACTTTGATCTAAATAAAGATGAAAAATGGATGCAAAGGTGGACGTAAACATGGGTGCAAAAGTGAATGTAAAATTGGATGTAGAAGTGGAAGCAACAAAAGTTGATGCGAAAGTAGTTGCAAAGAGAGACACAAAACCCAATGAAAATCTTGACACAAAAATGGATATGAAAAGGGATGAAAAAATTGGTGTAAATGTCGATGAAAACCTAGATGAAAATGAGGATGCAAACATCGACGAAATATTAGAAGCAAAAGTGGGTGCAAAGGGAGGTGCCAAACTAGGCATAAATTGCGGCTCAATAGAATTGGATATAATAGTGGACATAATAGTAGATGAAAAAGAGTATGTAAATATGGAGGAAAAACAAGATGCAAAAGTTGATGCAACAAAACTAGATGCAAAAATAGATGAAAAGCTAGACATAAA
>APFE030910653.1:146756-175705 GCA_000404065.3 Pinus taeda | reverse complement strand
CAAAAGGTCCTATTGCATTACCTAGAGCTGAACTTGTTGTAATACTTTGTGCAAAATACAGTGCAAATTTTGCATCAATTTTTGCACCATATTTAGTAAAAGGATGCAAATAGCACCAAAAATTGGCTCTTGATGCAAAAAAGGACACAAAAAGGGATAGTAATGATAGGGTTTTGTTACAATGAGAGGGGAGAGGAGGAATGAAGAGAGAGAGAGAGAGGGAGAGGAGTGAGAGAGGTATAGAAGAGTAAGAGAGGGAGAGGGAGAGACAAATATGGAGAGGGGAGAGACAAAAGGAGAGAGGGAGGGAGATAGTGAAAGGATTGGGGAGAGAGAGAGAGAGAGAGAGATAGAGAGAGATGGTGGAAGAGAGAGGAAGGTAGGAGAGAAAAGGGAGAGAGAGGAAGTATGAGAAAGAGGACTTGCAAGAGATGAGAGAAGGACTAAGATAGTGAAAGTATTGGAGAGAGAGAGAGAGAGAGAGAGAGAGAGAGAGAGAGAGAGAGAGAGAGAGAGAGAGAGAGAGAGAGGATGACAGAAGAGAGAGGAAGGTAGGAGAGAAAAGGGAGATAGCAGAAGGATGAAAAAGAGGAATTGTGAGAGAGGAGAGAGGGAGGGATAGAGAGATGGATTTGGAGGGGGATAAAGGGAGGGAAGAGTAGATACGCATATAGTGAGAAGTGGGATAGAGAGCTAGTGACAAGGGAGAGATGATGAGAGAGTGTATGTTTATGGGTGAGATAAAGAGAAGGGGGAGAGAAGGAGAGAGGGATATAGTAAGATAGTTGGAAAGAGAGAGTGTGTGTTGGGGGAAGAGAGAGGATTGGAGAGAGAGAGAGAGAGGAGAGAGAGAGAGAGAGAGAGGATGATGGGATAAGAGAGAGGGAGGTAAGAGATAAAGGGGGAGAAAGGAACTACGAGAGAGAAAACTTGATAGAGATGAGGAGAGAGGGAGGGAAGAAGAAATACATAAAGAGTGAGAAGTGGAGAGAGAGAGGAGGTGACATGGGAGATATGGAGAGAGAGTATGTATCTTTGGGGATGAGATAAAGAGACAAAGAAGGAGAGATGGAGAGAATGGGGGAGAGAAAGAGAGAAGAATGAGGGAGGGATATACTAATAGATTTGGAGGATGAAAAGAGAAGGGGGGGGGAGAGAGAGAGTGGAAGGAAGAGAGAAAAGTGGGGACAGAGAGAGAGAGTGAGTGACAAGGAAGATGGAGAGAGAGAGGAAGAGAGGACAACCCGATGGAAGAGAGATAGAAGCAGCAGAGAGGAAGAGAAGAGGAGGAGAGAGAGAGAAATAGAGAGGCAGAGAAGGAGGGAGGGATAGACAGATAGATTGGAGAAATAGAGTGTATGTTTTCGTGGTGATATAGAGAGACAAATGGAGATAGTGATAGAGATGGAAAGTGAAGAGATGTAAGAAGAGAGAGATGGAGAGAGGGAGGGAGGGATAGAAAGATTGATAAATATGGAGTAAGAGAGCATGATGTGTTTGGCAGGTTGAGATAGAGAGACAAAGGAGATATGGTGGTAGATATAGAGATAGATGGATGGGGGAGAGAGGGAAGATTATTTCTTTTACTAGATGCATTGATTTCATTGTATATGGTGATTTCGAATATTATTCGAATGCTTTCACTAGATGTAATGATTTTAGTGTAGGCCTTAATTTATAATGATATTTGATTTCTTGCAATAGATGCATTGGTTTCAATGTATATGTTTTCTAATCATATTTGGTTTATTGCACTAAATGCATTGATTTCAGTGTAGATGGTGATTTCTAATTCTATTTGATTACTAACACTAGATACATTGGTTTCAATGTAGATGTTGATTTCTAATAATATTTGATGGCTTGCGTTAGATGGATTTATTTCAATGTTGATCATTTATAACCCTATTTGATTTCTTGCACTGAATGCATTGATTTTAGTGTAAGTATAAAAAATTATTGACAATGTACATTGACTTTTGTGTTATAATAATTCAACCTATTAATACTGGAGAGAAAGAGACACAACGTATGATGTTTACTACAATAGTTTGATATAAATATTTAAATGGTTTACGATTTAACCTGTCCTTTTCATGTAATCAATATGAAATGATGACAAAAAGTAACGAGGGTGACAAAAAAATTCGTAGAAGAAAATAGTTAGAGATTAATCATAATGAAGACTTTGTAATTCACTATATTCTTGTTATTCACATTTTCTATTATTCAACACTATTACATTGTCACTTTAGATCCAAAATCTTTATCTCATCATTAAAGTTATTAAATATATTTATCATCTTCAGAAAATGAGGTAACCAAAAATTTAAAATTAAAATGACCATATTAATCTAAGACATATTTAGCATATTTAAAATAAATATTAGATGAAGTTATGTATTATTGATAAAATTAATCATATGTTCGTTAGATTTTCCTTGGCCACACATGACGGAAACCAACCTAGGTCCGTTTTAACTCTGGATCTATCAAGCGCTGAGAGGGATCAAATATCTAGAGGTGCAAACATGTACTTAAGTTTTGCATTCAAAAAAATAGGTTTGCACCTTGAGATATTTGATCCCTCTCGATGTTTGATAGCTCTTGAGTTAATATGGATCTAGGTTGGCTTATAAATAGGGTCCACATTAGATTAAAAATGTTAAATGTTAAATGTTAAACGTTACAATTATGTTTACGATTACATTTACATTTACATGTTTACATTATTACTTTAGATCTAGAACCATATTGGGCTATAGAGCGCCTCTCAATGCAATAGAAATATTGCTAATTTAAAATAAAGTTATAATTTAATTAGTTTTTGTGCGTGTGTGTGTTTTTTTTTTAATTTCTTAATATGAGAGATATCATCTAGTAGTGTTTGCTATTTCTTTCAATTGATGCTTATTAGTTGGTTCTACCCCATTCAATTTTATGTGACATCTACTATCTTTTCTATCTATCTATATATATATATAATTTTTTAATCACTTTTTTTTAAATTATAATAGAAAATATTGTATTAAGAAAATAAGTGTTTCAACATGTAACATCACATTAGTTCTGAAAATTTCAAAATTGCATGTTATCACTCTTCAGCTATTCAAAATCTCTAATTCCATAACACACTTTTAATAATAAAATAGCCATATTGTAAGTATAGAAGTATATACTTGATAATAAATTCATAGTATTAAATAAAATGTGACTTCTATGTAGACTTAGAGTCCACAAAAATTCAAAATTTGAGAAATTATATTCAAATTAAGAATAAAAAAGATAAAAGCACTAAAAAACTTAACTATAAAAATGGAGAATTGGTATACTTAACACTAACTTTTTACAATTCTTTAATTTCTCTTCTAAAGCTATTGAACTCGTCTTCAACAGTTTGGACTTGCATTATTTATAGGATGAGAATGCCTATGTTTGAAGTAATTTTAGACATCAGTATTTTGTATCAATTTTTCAACTGTAACATAAACTCCTGAAGGCCCTTAATTTCTTATGGAGAAAGGGTGTAACTGCTATTTCTAGTCATAGTGCCTATGAAAATTATCAATGCTAGAATCCACATACTGGGATTCCCATGGAAATCTACCACAAATCCACGAGACACTAGATCCTAAAGCCAACACCAAGAATATTTAGGAACCACAAAAATCATACAAGTAACAAAGTTGTTCACACAAATAGAAACGACCCAAGTAACACCATTAGGTGATGCTTGTAGAAGAACCCAACACCAATGTTGTTGAACCCAAATAAAAAATCATACAAGCGTGGTGAAGAGAATTCAACCTACAAACCATTTTTCACATTAAAGAAGGAGACTAGTGATCTAAAGCTACCATGTTGTTAGATATATTATTTACGAAAATTGTGTAACATTTTATTATCAGTTTAGAGTTTGTAAACTTGTGAAACGAAAATACAATATGTACAGAATTATATTATTTGTAATATTGTCTATCTAGAGTTCCTAATGCTTATTTTAATTTATGACATCAACTGTATAAAATGAAACACACTACACTTCATCAATTAAAAGCAAGTTTAATCATACTTTGCAATATTAATGTACTTGTAATCTATCATATTATTAATCATACTTTGCAATATTAATGTACTTGTAATCTATCATATTATTGAGCAAGGGTCTTATTGTCACTCAATCAATTAAAAACAATTTGATAACATGTTTAAATTTTAAAAATAATTAGAATTAAACATAATCATTTTTAAGATTATCTCCTAAGTTCATCTTTAAAATTATTTTTAATGAAATAAAATACTTTTGATTAATATCCAACTTTAGGTTAATACTAGGAATCAAATAACTTAATAAAGAAACACTTCACTTTTATATTATTTTTTGATTTGGGAAATACTGACCATTAATTTCATAACCTATTATCTTATTTTGATAATAACCTTTAGCAATTTTGTAACAATAAAAATAAAATAACTAAAATTTATATGGTATTTTTAAAGATATAAATTAAATTTATTGTTGCCAGGGAAAATTTTAAGGATAGAATTTTATTTTAAAGCTTAGATACCTTGGAAAATCTTACTAGTCATTAACATGCAAAGTATAAAATATTTGAAGATAATTTTTTAAAAATATTCAAATTTATAGTGATTTTATATAGTGTTTGAAAATTTTGGCAATTTTCAGGGTAAAATAATTTTATACTGTAAAATTTGGGTGAATCATTTTTTGAAAAAAATGGAAATTGACGAATCTTTTTTTGGAAAAAACATGGAAAATTAACCCATTTGCGAATATTAGCCCCTAAAATTTCCCCTGATTGTGGCATAATAGTCATTATAAATAATAAATTTAGATTAAAAAAAAATTGTAACCTTGGGGGTACCTTCCCATTAATTTTTAAAAATAACATTGGTTACATAAATATGTTGAGAGTTAGCTGGCCTTAGCCCACCCAAAGGGAAACCAAGCCTGGTTGCCACCTAACAACAAAACATGCCATCCAAAAACAAAAAATAATAAGTTTAACTAGCCATCATATATATGCCTATGACTATTTGTTCTTCCTATTTTCTAAATATCGATAAACATAACTATTATTAATTATAGAAATTTGAAACTGGATCATGCAATTGGAAGAAAGGGTGAAATGTCAATAATCATCAGCTGAATCCAGCAGTGCAGGATCCTTCAAAGTGGAACATGGCAGCGCCATATCGGGTATACAAGAGATATGCTTCTCTATTTGATTGAGTCAACCTCTCTATTGTTGTAATTAAAACTATATTTTTTTAAATTCATTGGTGTAATCTGAGTGTCCCTGGGGGGCTAATACATGTTAGAAGGGAATTTCCCTAAAGCTTTCGCTAGAATGCTCTTCATCATCCAGTCCAAATTGATTGTTTGCTTGTATTGAGATGATATGCCAAAAGTGTGGTTTGGGTCTGGGATCATAGTTTTCCACTAGTCAATATCAAGTTCAAAATCCTCCTCCATCTATAGAATATCAGTCTCCCAATCTGCAATAAGTTACTGGACTAGGTTGGACCTGCTAGCATGATATGATTGAGTCGCTTCTTGAATTATACTAGAGGCTGGATTGTGTCCTTGACCCAACCCGCCAAAGGAGCTAGGTTGACTAGTTGGAGTAAGAGAGGACTTCCTCTACTTCCCACAATCATGGCCCCCATGACCACTTTTACCTGTACCAGTGACTCGAACCATGAATTTTCTATTTCGTGATAGAGATTGTTGTGTGTCTAACTCTGGAGGTCAACCCAAATAGGATTGTAGCTTGGATGCCCAACACTCCCAAGGGTCGCTCCAACGCTGGAGACCTATTAAATAAAGTTCAAATGAAAGCAACCAAATAAGGAACTCACTCTGAATCTTACTCTCAATTGATTTCCAACACAATTTAATCGTGCCACTTTCATCACTATTCCATCTTTGCCCATTGATAGGCCTGAATTTACTAAACATATTATCCATATTTAAGATCCCTAAATTATCCAAGCACATCTTGTAATTTATCGATTCCACTAGTAGAACATTCCACAATGAACAAAAGATAAACTTGGCCTAAAACTACTCAGAGCCCATGGCCCAAAAAGCCCCTTCCATTAAGACTCCATACAAAGAAGCTAGATTGTAGAAACCAAACCCACTGGCCTATAAGCGAGCTAATGATGATATGGATTAAGCCAAGGATCACCCTAGAACGAGGACTCTCCCACAACCAAATAATAGCACCAAACCCAATAGACTCTATCCAACAAGTCCAAACTAACACTAAAAAGCTCCAGTATGGCTCTCCTAACTTCAACCCTATGAAAACATAGAGCACGAATAAGGTTCCATGCAACCAAAGCCTGACTTCAAGCTTGCCCAAAACCTACATATATTAGAATCAAAGAAAATTTACCACATACCCAAACACTTTCTAGTTCATTGTTACCCAAGGAGGGAGTACCACCACATATAAAACCCTATACCAACCAAACACTGCAAGATCCCATGCAAAAGAACCATATACCATACACTACTTACATCAGAAAAAAATAGATGAGATACTCAACCCAAACTAAAAACCAATCGAGACCATGCTTCATCCAATTCGATATCAAGTCCCACCCAACCACGGGTCCATACATCTCATAGTTCGAAGGTCGAATATACTACTCCATACATGTAAAAGCTACCAAATGAAGGCCTGAAACATACCAGTGAGCATTACCAAAATTAGGAGTAGACGATGAGCACAAGATGCCCAAAACCACCATCTCAAAGTAAATCCACAGAAGCCTAAGGTCACAAACTAACTTAACCAAGAAGCGAGATGGAAAATGTGTCTGTACAATTGTCATTATAATGCTACTACCCTCAGTCATGGTCATTCAACTATGCATGTTCACTGCCACCTTTCCAAGTGCAGCATTCATGTGGATCATCGTTGGAAAATTCTGATGGATAAGCATTAAACAATAGGCCAGAACAAGCTCAATGGGGCCAACTCACACCCCGATTAGGGGAGGTGATTTCTTCTCACCTCCTGTTGTTGAATCTCTCTTTTGTATTTCTCAAGAATACCTTGGAGAGGGAGAACATCATCTACCAAAGGGTTTGGGTACCATACTATTTCTAGAGATCTCCCTGAATGTGTATATCTCCAATTTTCCAAGAAGGCAATAGATTTGTTTCCTTCTCTTTGGACATGAGAAGTTAAGAGGTAGTGAAACAAAGGAATGATCTCTCACCCCTCCTGCACTAGATTTACAATGCACCAACTATAACTCAACTTTTCCCTTCATGTTCACTACATTAAATTCCTCATTCTGCCCACCACCAATCATGTATCCCCTTCAATAGTTGTCCTTTTATAATGTGTTCTTTGAGAAATGAGAAGGCCCTATATGATTGCAGTGAACTTTGCCTCATTTTTACTAGAATAACCATAATATACAACAAAAACATGTATGGATTTCTTCTAATAATCTCAAAAAATACCACCATACCCAACGTTCCCTCAGTTTTCTTTTGAAGCACCATCAAAGCTTAATTTGATAAAACCTTGTCGGAGCCCTGTGAAATGATGAGGTGATGAGATGGGAGGACTCAAAACTTTCCATGAACTTTGGGCTATCATAATTGTAGATAAGTTCAACAGATTAAGAATTATTGCTTCATGAGGCCTTCCAATCATCCAAATGCCATTTTCCTGAGATAATAGTCTCTCGAATATTTTGTATAATCCCTACCCAAATTACCTCTGTAACGTTTTCTAGTCTTTGAAGATTCTATTTCTTTCCACATGGCCCATACTAGGAATCCCAGAGCTAAACTCCATGCTCAATTTAAAACAAGTTTCGAGAAATGCCTTTACACCATAGGATTATAGACTCTCTGATGCTCTGGGGGTCCCTATCCAAGTGGCCAAACAAGTCCCCAAGTTGGTTCCATTTTTGGATTGCAAAAGGATAGGTGTTTAAAAAATGTTCTAGCTATTCATTTTGCTAATTTCATAAGACACAATAGGAAGGAACCTTCTCTTTTGGAGCCAATCCCAAGTAAGAATTATCCCATGACATACCAACCATAAAAATTGTACTATTTTTCACCAAAATTTACTCATCCAGATCTTCTTCCATAGGGGAGACTAGTGATTTTAGGGTCCCTCTACTCTGATCTTGTATGCTTCCTTAATGCTAAATGTGCCGCTAGTTGAATATCCCCATCACATGATGTATTCACCCCCTTGATAAGTTATTTTTATCTATTGGAGTTCTTGATCCATGATTTTCCATTGCTGAGAGGGAGGGGGATTTGGCCAATCCACAATGTATTTCAACTTTCACCATCCTGAGCTCTATTGAGAGGCTTTCCAAAAGTGCCCAACCATATAGAAATTCCTATTATTTTTATAAAGGAAAATGTCCCCAAGATTTGTTCAACTGAACAATTTTTCTCTTTGTTGCCAAGAGTCCTGTAAGAATAGAGTTGTGCGACCATTTTGGATTTCCTAGAAAACGTGTTGATTTATCAAATCCTTGTGTTTTTCCTCCAAGTTTCAGATTACAAATCCTTGGGGGGGATCCCTATATCTAAGAATATCTTTAGTTTTGATCGACATACCATATTTTCTAGTCCAAATTTTCTTCCATAAATCAAGTACTCCTTTTATCCATCTCAACCATTTCCTTACTCCCATAATTTGGTTTAAGGTGTAGGGGTCCCTCAAAATTAAGCCTAGAACCATCCTCGGAAGGGTGAGAGTGTTCCAAGATACCAAGGCCCATTTTTTTAATTGTTTAGGCCCTTGCCATTGAAATTTATTGAAGATATCAACCATAGCTGAACAGGAGGTTTTAGGGGAAGCCATTCTTGATAACTGGTATATTGAAATGGAATTAAGGACAACTTTTAGGGGAAAAATTCTACTAGCCAGATTAATAGCTCTCAATGCCCAACCACTATGTTTTTATTGGATTTTTAGAAGGAGATGTTACCAACAAGAGGTATTTAAAAATTTATATGCTAAAGGCATACCCAGATACTTCATAGGTAAAGATGTTATGCCAAACTCCAACAATCATACCAGGAAGGTTTGGATCCTCCATAGTGTATTAAAAAAGAAAATATTGGATTTCTCAATATTAATTAATGTACCAAAGGCCATCATTAACTCCTGAAACAATTCTTTGATTTTTCGGGCTTCTCTCAAGGAGACTTGAAATAATAGCATGATGTCATCCACAAATTGTCCATGAGTAATTAGTAAATCATTGCCCTAAGGCCAAATGTCCTTAAGATGGGATGTGCGAACCACCGATTTCAAGAATCTACGCAGGCACATAGTTGCCAAGATAAAGAGGAATAGAGAAACCAAGTCTCCTTGCATGAGGCCCCCAGAAGGATTAATGGTTTGGAATGGAGAGCCAGTAAGCGTGATAGAGAAAACTAGGGTAGACACCAGGGAGAAAACCCAATTCACCCATCGTTGATCGAAACCAAAGGACTTCAGAATAGTCATTAGATAGGACTAGCTAAGACAATCATAGGATTTTAAGAAGTCCAATTTTACATCATAATAAGAGATTTGAGTTGCTTTAGGGAATGGGCCATTTCTTGAGAGGTGATAATGCCATTCAAGATTTGGTGGCCCTCCACAAAACTGGATTGCTCTAGTGAAATCAAGGCCGATAGAAGGGGCTTCAAGTGTTTGACAATGACAATAGAAATAATTTAATAGATTACATTACATAATGAAATAGATCTAAAAAATTGGGGGTCATCCTATTTGGTAGCTTTAGGGATTAAAGCAATAAAAGTGGAATTAGGACTCAGACATACCTTATGATTCTGCTTGGATTCGTCGACCACTCCATGGAAATCCTTTCCAATAAAGTTCCATGCTACTTGATAAAATTTCACCATGAACCCATCGGGTTCAAGATCTTTGTTCTTGGCCATTCCTTTGACAACATCCTCTGTTTCCTCCATAATCACCATCCATGTTAGGACCATGTTCTAATCTTGGGGGGTTAGCTGAGGGATATGACGTGTGATTCTCATGGTTGGCTTGATCTATCCTAAGTTGGTTTCGAGAGAAGGGTCTAGAAATAGTTAACAACTATATCTTCTATCTCCTCATTTTGAGCCATGTGATTCCCCGCCCCATCCTTAAGAGAGAAAATATAGTTATGTTGTATGCGTTGGATCATTTCCTTATGGAAAAACCTCATGTTGCGTTCTCCCTCGCGAAGCCATTAGATTCAATATTTTTTTTCTAGAGAATTTTCTCTTGTTTCTTCCTTTCTTCTAATTGATTCAACATACGGCCTTCAGTCTCAACCAAACCCTCCATTCTAATTTCTAGAATAATTCACTATTGTACTTCTTGCATGCAATCTTGGAGATTGGTTTGCTCTTTTTGGATGTTCCCAAATTCTTCCTGGTTCCCCTTATTAATTTGGAGCTTGAGGTCTTTTAGCTTGAGTTGAAATGTGTGTAGATGATTTTGACCTTGCGCAATACTTCCATTCCACCAACCTTCTACTTTCTGCATAAATAACAAATTTTGTAAGTATAAAGTTTCAAAGTAGAAGGGTTAGCCTTTTGGCCCTACTTTTAAATCAAGATCCATCTTAATCAACCAACCATATGATCCCATGTTCGAGAGGATGGAGGCATCTAAAAATATATTTCTACTTATAACCTCTTCAAACACCAAGAATTTTTCTACTTATGATGCTACCTGATGAGCAACCCGCCTTCTATTATTCCAAGTGAAAACTCCATTGATTGTAGACATATCCACTAGGTGTATTCCCTCAATTGTGTCTCAAAATTCTTCTATATCTACATCCATTCGCCGAAGCCCTCGTGTTTCTTCCTCTAGTGATGCAATAACATTAAAATCATTGCCCAACCATAATTTCTCCTCATGTAACCTTTTTAGTTTTCCTATTGGAGGAAAACACCACTTTCTATTGGAATGTGAGGCCCATAAAGCCTAGTCAAAAGAGCCCAACCACTAGATCTAATGTGGTGAAACTTTCCTCATAGAATCCTAGGAAGGCTGACCCACTCTTCAGATATCGCTTCCATTGGGTTCCATAGAATAACAAGTCCTCTAGCACTATCGTTGGAATCTTGGGCCACCACCTCATATTGGATTTCCAGGCTCTTACAATCGCTTTCAATCTATATTTCATTATTTTTGTTTCTTGGATAATCATAATAATTGAATGATCTTCTTGGATCCAATATTTCAAATACCTTTTCTTTCCTTGACTGTGGAGGCCTTGGATATTCAAAGATTTAATGATCATTAACAAGGATTGTGGAAAACCGTTGACATCGATACCACCCTTAGGGAGTTAACTAACAAATCACCCACCTTGTGTGGATTCTTGTAGGTTCTTGCATCCTCATTTCTTAGTTCCTTTCCTAACTGTAGGTATTTCCACCCCCTGTCCTTGCTCGGATCCTAAATGATCAGGCATATTTGCTATTAGGGGTCCCTGTTTAGGCTTGAATTACTGAAATGATCCATGATATAGTTTCTTTTGCTCTTCGGGAATGAATCTTTTTCTAGGTGCTTCCATTCGTTCGATAGCCTTCTCATCGCTTGTTCCTTTGTGCTCAGCTTTTATTTCAAGCCATCTATTTCCATGTTTTCTTTCTCTACCTGCATTATTTGGGTTTCTTTCTCATGGGATTCCTCTTCATATTTTCTCTTATGATTCTGTCGACCCTGAGAGTCACCTCTTCATATTTTCTCTTAGGATTCTGTCGACCCTTCGGTTGACTCTCAGGGTTTTCCAAGTGGGTCGGGCAACAATATTCACTAATACTCTCCTCCTCCTGTGTTAGTGATTCAAAGCGGTTGATTTGATTTGATCCTTTGTTCGGTTGTGAATGCATCATGGTTACTAGGGACTTCATTCTTTATTTCTTTTTTTTGGACCTCCTGAAATCGTTCATTGTCACCCTACCCTTTTGTTGAATCTGTAGCTTCTAGCGAGTCCGCAACATCACTTTGATTCGGGGGCATGTCTTATAAAGGTACCAATAATCATGACATTGCTTGCATTGAAAGGGAATGAGCCTGTAATCCAAGGACTGTTGTTATACCTCGTCTTGATACTCTAGCTCTATTAACTCTAGAAGGGGTTTAGTAATGTTCACACAAATTCATGCGTAGGAGGTATACTTTCGTCCCCTGGTTGAATCTGCCACTTTCACAAATCTCGCAATAGAATTTCCTATACCTTCCAATATCTCTAGATTCCAAAATTCCACCAGGAGTCCAAACAATCTAACCCAGATTGAGGCATCCATAAGTTTCTCTTGCTTTGGACTGTAGCGTTCCTCCCAATGTCGCATGAAGAGTCTTGCATTGTAATAGAAATATGGGTCATTCTCAAATAGTCTTTCCTTAGCTTCTAGATTAGTGAAGATCATTGTGAAGAACCATCCAGCCCCCAACTTCATATTGATGTGTCCTTTTGGCTGCAATTTTAACTGTATCTATTTCAACAAATCCCGTTAAGAGGGCCATATCCCAATGAACTTGCAAATCAGTGCATGATCTTGTTCGGGATTACAAATCCAGGTTTCTTGACAACTCTGGGCATATATTGTCCTTTGAATCGGTTCTACCATTGAGCCCCCAACTGGGGTTCCTTTGGCTCCGCCGCATGCACAATTGTTTGTTACAGTCGCCCCTTATGCACTACATTCTCCTATTGTAATATTTATGTAGGCAAGAATCTCTCCCCACATGATTTCCTATCCTTATCGTCAAAACATGCAAAAACATTACCTGCTTTGCCGTGCTCAAAGATTAATGAAATAGTAGTTCAAATTTTGCTATAAAAAACCCTAAGAGAAAGCTTCCTCATCGTATTGAACTTAATAAATTTAAATAATTAAATAATATATTATAATATGAATAATTTAATAAAAACCGAATGAATTATATCATAATTTTTCTTCTAATATAATAACAAAAGCCAGCTATTATCAACGTTTCGGAAATTAATATATGTCACGTTAAACTCCCAAAGGTGGAGACGAATTCTTCTCGTACAGGCAAAGTTTTGAAATTTAATGGATAACTGTTATTTGTTATGAACAATATATGACTAAAAATATAGATATATCAATATTTATGTGTACCCGAAGATGATCCTTATCCGAGAGCGAAGGTACAAGCTCTTCCTTTTACCAGGTTTTCGTAAAAGGTTCAAGTTTTCTAGCAAAACTCTTTCCCATCTTAAATTTGGTTGATTATTGATATCTCTATTCAACTTGGATCAATTCAAGGTAAATGAAGTATTATATACTATATTGTTTAAAATATTTTGTTTTAACAATCAATTTTATACCTGAAGGGTTCAAAAGAAGACTTCTTTGTTTAAAATATTCTATTTTAACAAGTAATTTTATACACGAAGGGCGTGGTCATTTGGATGAAGCGTTTAATATTTAATATTGATAATAAAATTAACGTTGTGTGATTGCAAATTTTACTATTTATTTTGATTTTGATTGACATAAATTATTAGGTTTGATTTATAAAATATATATTATTGTTATTGATTATTATATATATTTGGTAAGATAATATTTTTTTTATTGATCCAGGGATAATACCAAGATTTTGAACTTAAGATTTTTAGTTGAATTAGATTTCATTTCCACAACTATTACCAATTGAACTATCCCAAACAAACTTTAATTATTATTTATTAAAAAATTCGTTTTGTTTCATTTATAAAATATATATTTTTTATTAATGATTAATTATAAATTATTATTTAAATTATTATCTCTCTTCTATTGTGAAATAGAAAGTAATGACATTTATGTTATCTAATCCTAATACAATTTATATTATATAATAATAATACTGAATTTTAACTGAATATTAATATATAAAGGGTTCCATGGTTTTGTGCAAGATGCTACCTTATTTTTTCTCATGTGCAATGCCAGCCAATCCTTATGTGCTTGTCATGTGTATCCTTATATCGATATCATATTGGAAATTCATTAGCAGCGTCAGGTTTTAAAATTGAAGTTATGAATTTTGACGCCCTAAAATTGAGATGGTATTCCACCTGCGTCAGGTTTTAAAATTTTTAATCGTTCAAACGTGCGCACGTCTCGTTCAAATGTCCCCCAATTCTAATTGCTCACGTGCTCTCCCCGGCTTTTCCTCCTGTTTCATTGGAGAATTCGAAATCACCGGTGTTCTTCCCGCAGGCTCAGTCAACGGTCGGGAATTTTATATCCGAATCTCTCTTGACGTGTCGAAATATGTAATTTATCCTTCCGACCTTCATAACCTGCGTGCCGCTGGTTGGCATTCATATCCTCGGAACAGTACGTTTCCTTTTTTAATTCAAATCAGTCACTCATATCCTCCATGGTAATCTTAATAACAGAGTTTGCTTTTTTGTTCAACGGAGAAGGTCGTCGAATTTGTCAAATCTATTTTACAGTTACATGGCCACTGCCCGTACTATCAATAGGAGACTTGTCCAATCATAATCTTAACTGTAATGTTATTCACAGTGTTTGCTTCTTTTGGTCAATTGAGATGGTTGCCGAATTTGTCAAATCTATTTTACAGTTCCGTGGCCACCGCCGGTATTATGAATTAAACACACGTTCAATGGTAATCTTAATAACAGTGTTTCCTTGTTGGTTGGTCAAGCATCAATCGCTCAGCTGTTCAATGGCGATCTTGATAACACTGTTTAGGTGTTCAAGTCAAATCAGAATTTTGGTTTATCAATAACTCGATTGTTTAATGAAAATCTTCATAACAGTGGTTCCCTGATTTGGTCAGGCGATACTCGGTATTAGAAAATAATAGCAGCCAGTTATTTTACCTCAAGTGGATAAGAATCCAATTCAATTGTTTGACATTAAGTATATAATAATCTAGAAACACAATTAGATTGTGGATATTATATTTTAAATTTTTAAAAACACAATTAGAATGTGAATATTATTTTTTTAAATTTTGGAAATACAATTATAATGTGAATAATATTTTTTTAATTTTATATTTATGTTAGAATGCGAATATTATTTTTTTTACTTTTATATTTAATTTATATGTATTATATGATTTATATTATTAAAATTTAAATTAGTAATTAGTAATTTACATGTATTATATGATTTATATTATTAAAATTTAAATTTAGTAATTAGTAGATAATAGGAATTTGATCCACATAAAATATTTTAGCATATGATATTTATATTAGTACACACAAATCAAAGATTGATATTTATTTTTCAATTAAATTGTTTAATTAAAAAAAGCATCATATTAAGAGTCATGTGAAGCTATTTTACTTAATATTTCCCATCACCCCAACTTAAATATTAGATTTTACTTAGTATTTCCCCTAACCCATGTTAATTTTGTAATTGAGTTTGTTTACTTTTAAACTTCAAATATTATGAAATATTAGACAAAGAATTGGACTAGTTGATGAAAATACACCGTAAAATATAATATTATAGTACTATATTTTAACCAATATAAGCTAGTAAAAATTCAGTAGGGGTACCCTAAAATGTAATAATTACTTTTTATCTAATATTTCCTCCACCCTCTTCCCTCACCATAAGTCACTTTCATAGCTAAATGAAAAGAATATATTACAATTATTATATTAAAGTTATTATGAAAGAATCCATTAGAATGAAGAAGCAACTACTGTAGAAATCTTTGAAGCTTTGAAGCTTCTATACATATATACACATTATGTATTCATCCATTCCATAATCGAAACAAAGTATAAAAAGATGTAGGGAGACCAAATATATCTAAAAATTTCTCAACACGAACATATCCATACTTTTACAAGCTACATGAATTCAATGACATCATTTTCTAAAGCTAATTATGTATCCAAATATAACATCAAACTAAGATGCATCTACGCTAGTTTAATTCCCCCCTAAATAGGTTATATTCCACATGAATACCATGGATTCTTTCTATTTTTTTATTATTTAATTTTTGTAGATTTATTTTGATTTTATTTTCACCAAGTTAAATTATTTAAATTACAATGCTTTACGTTAAGTTACATAACTCTACCATATTTTAATTTTGAATGAGTCAAAATATTTACAATACATTAACATAACATACTACTCTAGTGAACACCTCTTAGCCCAATAAAAGATGAATAAATTACTTTAAATGAAAAATATTATATTAAATTTTAAAACAACCATATTATATTTTAAAATGTTATATTCACAATCTATAGTCCAATATCTGCCAACCCTAACTGTCATGACCCATGGTAATTTTCAATTACTGTAGTTAAATAGATTGATTCATCCAAAGATGGTTAAAACACAAAGATAACATTAGTAAATGAAACATGTGTTGATTTTATTTTATAACATGATTATGTTTTTTTTTATAACTATAGTTGAAGAAAAATGCTAGAGTAAGCATACCCGAGAGGCACTTAAACAGTTATGAGTAGTTACATATCCCTTTTGAAAACAAAAAGCCCTCAGTAAATGCCAAGGAGGTATGGAGAACCTGAGGAAAGGAAGAGAGGATAGTTACAGAAGTGGAAATGACTCAAGAGCTCATGGCTAATGGAGTCCATTTTGGGAGTTGGGGCTAGGTATATATGGCTAAGTCCGTAAGCACGAGATAGATTAGAGAAGTCATGAAACAATGTGCCTGAGATAGCTAGCTAGTAGGAGGCAAAGGGAAGTCCATTTTGGGAGCTGGGGCTAGGTATATATGGCTAAGTCTCGTAAGGACGAGATAGATTAGAGAAGTCATGAAACAATGTGCCTGGGGATAGCTAGCTAGGGGGAGGAAAAGAAAAGAATGGCCTCATGGTTGGGTGAAGTATTGCTCTTCCCTGTGGTTTGATTTTTGTTTAAGGATAAAGGTAATTAGAAATAGGAAGCTCTAGTTCTATAATAAGTTCTATTTTTGTAGATTTATTGTGTTGTGAACAGCGTAAAATAATTTTCCTATTTTGTTTATTATCATGAGTATGAAAGTATGGTCTTGCTCTATGTATATTTAATTTTATCTAACAAAAGACGTTTGTGTTAGAGTAAAGATGCATATATATAAACAATTTTTTTAAAATAAAAGACCGGTAAAACAAAAAAGTTTAAATGTTGAAAACTAAGATATGAGGAGATGACATGGCTGAGAGTAGCAAAAAAACGAGGACCGTGATTTTTTTAATAAAAAACCTAGTAAAACAAAAAAAATTAAAGGTTGAAAATTGACTAAGATATGAAGAGATGACATGGCTGAGACGAGCAGAAAACGAGGACCGTGTCGTTCACCTACATATAGTCAGTAAGCCTCGGACCAAGGAATTTAAGTTTCAATGTTGAAAACTAAGATCTGAGGAGATGACATGGCTGAGACTAGCAAAAAAACGAGGACCCTGTTTTTTTTAATAAAAAACCTAGTAAAACAACAAAAAATTAAAGGTTGAAAATTGAATAAGATATGAGGAGGTGACATGGTTGAGACTAGTAGAAAACGAGGACCGTGTCATTCACCTACATATAGTCAGTAAGCCTCAGACCGAGGAATTTTTTTAAAAACTAGGAACGTGAGGTAAAGAACCTTGAGAGAGTTAATACCTTGAGAGAGTTAATACCTGAAATGAATATTGTACAAGAATATTTGAAACTTAGAGGCAAATTATTCTTACATAAATACAGTTTGGGTATTTAGGGAAGATATTCTTTATTTTGTTCTTCTGTTAGAAAAGAAAAATAAAACTAAACATGTATAGCATAAATGAAATTAAAATTAAACATGCACAACATAATGATATATAGAACTATGTCTAGTTAGTTATGAGAATAAAGAGTGAATGAGTAATTCCTTGGAAACAAAAGAAAGGCTAGAGAAACTAAATGATGGAATACATAGAAGCAATAGGAAAAGCCTCTTTAACTTTCCAAATTAAAAGAATCACTGTAACCCTTCTCTTTTTTTTTACATTTCTTGTGATTGGCAAATAAAATCCAAAGAAGAGGAATCATATAACAACTATAACACGGAAAACACATATATATATATATATATATATATAAAAGCAGATAAACTTCTCGAAACGAGATTGGTGCATATAAGAATTTAAAGAAAGGTCAAATGAAGAGCCACCACCAATATTATATATTGGAAAAAATAGAACTTAAATGTGAACCCAGTACTTCAAATATTACATGTTTGGAAAATAACAAAACTTAAACAAGACCAGGGCCCCAAATATTACATATTTGATATAACAACACTTGAAAATGACCCAACTTCTCGTATGGATCACTCCAAAGAACTCGGGAAGGTGCAGAACAGAGAATACCCAATGAAATATTAGTTTTAAAAAATGAAGAACTGAGATAGCCATAGCTACAAGCTTGACATGCCAAACAACTGAACACCTGGAAGTGATGCAGAGAAGGGATGGAGGCCTTCTATAAAGTTTCCAAAAGTTGGCAGCATAAAACCTTGAAACAATTTAAAAGAAGACTGAATGAGTAAACTATAAGACAATAAAGGATTACATTGAAAAAACTTCGAAAGAACAAAGTTTTGTCTAAACATCTCAAATAAAGGCAAGTTCCCTGTTATTGTTGAGGACCAGTTTTGCACCAATAATGTTGCAACTCTTGGGCTGCCTACTTTACTCTTATCAACCCAGTAGTTCGTAGCAAACTTGGAAGCGACAGTGTTGTATGCACAAGTACTAGTTCTTACTGCAGACTGTCACTTGGTCAGTTGGCTCAAGATCACTAGGAGCTCAAGCCAACTTCTATGGATTCCAAAAGAAGCTCTATATGTGATAAAAGAAAGGAAAGCTTACTCTACAGAGGCTACTCGAATTGCAAAAAGGAAAAAGACTGAAATGGAAAGTAAACCTAGCAAACCCTACTTAACCAACTATTCCTACTTTTGCAGAAAGCCTATGAAAAACATGAAATGAATGCCATTAGCTACTCAAGGAAGTAAAAAACATCTACCCAAGCTATTTCTATAAGTAAATGAGAAAAAAACATCTTTTTGGATTTTTAGGTATTTTTATGTGAAATTGACATGCATGTATTTTATTATGTGTGAAGCTGGAAGCGAATAGGTGGTGTTGAAGGGAAACTTTGGGGTTTGAGGAGATGTATGATGGTGTAGATGGGTCCCAGGAGGTCTAGGGTGGTCTTCTAGAGGCTTTTCCCACACTTGGCCTTCAAAAGAAAGCCTATAGGAAAATCTACAGGAGGACACAAGGGATCTATAGGAGGTCTAGAGGAGGTCTACAAGAGGATGCCGAGAGTAGCTTTGAAAGTTTTGAAGGTGTGAGAATGGGTGGAAGAGGTAGGTGAAGGTTGGGATGATGTGTTAGGGTGTCTAGGGTCCACCAAGAATCACTGGGAGAGAGAAAGATGATTGAGAGAGAGGAAGAAGTCCTATGGAAAAATGCAGAAAACTAAGGCAGATTTTAGGTGAACTTTGGGTGACTTGTAGGGTATGGATCAAAGGGAGAATGTGATGGTTGATAGACTGACTTGGTGTGAGGAGAGATCTGCTGCAAAATAACTGATAGTCAATCAATAAGATCAAGCAAGCAAGGAAGTAAGTACATCTAAAAAAACAGAATTTTGCATCAAGCTAATATAAATTATGATCCATGAAAGTGAACGCTAAGAAATGCTACAAGGAGAGAAAGAATGGAAGAAGACTTATTGAAAATACAAAAATGAGAATGGTGGAAGAGATCTAAAGCAAAGCATTAACCTTCTAACACACTTGCAAACACTAGAAATCCTATGGAGAAGGAAAATCTGTCTTTTTGGGGCAGTGATAGGGTCTTTACCTCAATTCATAGTCCCAAACAGAGGAAAATAGGCCAAGGCACTATTTTTAGCATTTTGAATTTTCTTTGTATCACTGCTTAACCTGCTATAGAAAACACAAATGGAAACAACCTTATAAATCACCAAAAGAAACATATTCTTAACCAAGAAAGAAATTCATCAAATAGCAACTAATTCAGAAACTGAAACAAAGCATATAAATACAAACAAAGAGGAGCTTGGGCACTTGGATTGGGCCCTAACCTAAGAGCTTCAGCCCTCAAAGGTATCTCAGTGCTAGCTCAAAAAAGATCTCATCGTTATTATCAAAACAGTGATAGGATTACATGAAACTGTCCACAAAACTAAGCTCGAAGTTGAGCAGATTTTTACAATAGAAAAATTACAACAAACATCCAAAAAAATTCAACCCTAGTGAGGCCCTAAGCCTCTCTACCTATACAGTTGAAGCTCCCAATAGCTTCCTTAAAATCAGGGAGACTTGGCTCCCAAAACTCAAGGTACAAATAAGTTATCCTCCACTTACACAATTACCTCCTAGTACATTAATTTGGTTGTTTGTACTCTGAGCTGCATTAAGGTGAATTCGAAGTGGGGAGTAATAAATGAGGGGATTCCCTCCTATAAATCCTCTCCTTTGTCCACTTTGAATTATTGTTGCCAATTTTCCATTGAATCTTTGACTTTGTCTTCAAAATTCAACAAAAATCTTCATTAAACACATATTAGACCTCATGACATCATAACGAACTCAACTCACTCCATAAGCATAAGTATAATAAAAAAAACATGCAATAGGCTAAGAGAAAGGTTTATTTAACTATGTTAGGAGGCAAAATGAGCCCATATAATTACCCATTTATGGCGCTCATCATCACCCCCTACAGAAGGTGTTGCTCATCCTCTAAGAAACTCAGTCCATATCCGAATCTTTGATGGCCCTGGTGGCCTCTCTAGCATCCCAAGATTCAGATGTTGTTTCCTCTTCCTTGTCATAGAAGCCTATTTTTTTTGTCTATCTCTTTCCACTACCTCTGCTCTTCTTCTTCGGTTCTCCCTTCTATCATGCCTAACAGTAGTGGTGGACTCAGTTTGAGGCAAATCCAATTGAACTGCAGCCTCTACATTGAGTGCTTGTAAATTGGCACTCTCCTTAGTGCCTCCTTCATCCTCATTGCGGAATGATATTCCCTGATCTTCAGACTATGTGGTAAGGTGTTCCATCTCTTCATACATGCACGCACAAAATCATCCCCAAGTAACCTTTTCCATGTCCTCAAAATGTGCAATGGCATGTGCTTGATCACTTATATATCTAGGGGCAATTTGAGGATTATTTTCAAGCTTCTGGTGTGTGCTAATGAGGGCCATGGGATCTGATGGCTCAACTATGATCATTAGTGGCTCATTCTGCTCTCTGATCATCAACCTTTTTACTTCAGTTGCTCTTAACTCCTCATGGTTCATCCATGAAGCCATGGCCATTAGTTGTAGGTCCCTTAACCTAGCATTGGGGTCCCACACATTCATGCCTATGAGCGCCATATTATGCAGGTAAAATTCTGCCATTTTTGCCTTATCTTTTGCTGTGCTATGGTCATACAAGTCCATAAATTGTCTATAATCTTAAAAAAGCATTGTGCCTCTTTGTGCCAAAGTCTTTATCTGAAACTGTAGCCATTGGTACTTGAGGTATAATCCATAGAATTTTGCTAGTGTTCTATATTGCAGTGCCTCCCTCGATAAGCCAGCCATACATGCTAGCTAGGTTTCTTTCTCCTTTAGTTTCCTTCTTAGCAATTCATTTTTAGTTTGGAGTTGGCTTCTTGCAATGGCCTCCCTATGTCTGACAACACTTAACTCCTTACCCATTTCTCTAAGCTTGTTCTCCATGTGGCCAACATCCTTAACTCCCTTGGATTTGGCTATTTGCATGCACCTATGCATTCTTATTCTTTCATTTTCTAATTCAAAGAATAGTGGGATTGCAAATGTTTGTGGAATTATCCTTCTTCCTTCAAGGAGATGGTGATAGGAGGCAAGGCTAGGCTAGGGATCATGTTCTTGTGGCTTTGTAACTTCCTCCTTCCCCTTTGGCTACTCTGGCATTATTTTCTTAAGTTGTTAGGTCTGCTATAGCCTTAACGGTCTCTCCTGTAGAACTGTCTATGTCTCCTGTAGGATTATTTTTGGGTCCTGTAGTTGCACTTTTTCCTTCGAGGTGGAAGATCTAGGAGTCCCTCTTTCATATGTGATAGGGGTCGACCTTTTAGCCCCACTTTTAAATCAAAATCCATCTTAATCGGCCAATCATCTGATCCCATGCTCAGGAGGATGAAGGTATCTAAAAACATATCTCTACTTATAACCTATTCAGACACTAGGAATTTTTCCAAGCATCATGCTACCTGATGAGCACCCCCCCTTCTATTACTCTTAGTGAAAACTCCATTGATTATAGGCATATCCACTAGATGTAGTTCCTCAATCGTGTCTAGGAATGCTTCTATATTTACATCCATTCGATGAAGCCCTCCCTTTTCCTCCTCTAGTGATGCAATAAAATTGAAACCGCTGCCCATCCATAAATCCTCCTCATGTAACCTTTTTAGTTTTCTTATTGGAGGCAAATGCCACTTTCTATTGAAATGTGAGGCCCATAAACCCAGTGAAAAGAGCCCAACCCCTGGATCTAATGTGGTGAAACTTTCCTCATAGAATCCTAGGAAGGCTGACCCACTCTTCAAATATCACTTCCATCAGGTTCCATAGAATAACAATTCCTCTAGCACTATCATTGGAATCCTGAGCCGCCACTTCATATTGGATTTTCAGGCTCTTACAATCGCTTTCAATCTATATTTCGATATTTTTGTTTCTTGGATAATCATAATACTTGAATGATCTTTTCGGATCCAATATTTCAAATATCTTCTCTTTCCTTGACTGTGGAGGCCTCAGACATTCCAAGAAGTAATGATCATTAAGAAGGCTTGTTAACATGGTGGGAAACTGGTGACATCGATACTAGCCTTCTTGAGTTAACTAGTAAATCACCCACATTGTGTGGATTCTTGTAGGTTCTTGCGTCCTCTTTTCTTACCTCCTTTCCTCACTGTAGGTAATTCTAGCCCCTGTCCTTACTCAGATCCCAAATGGTCAAGCGGATCTACTGTTAGGCTTCCCTATTCAGCTTGAATTACTGAAATGATCCGTGATATAGTTTCTTTTGCTCTTCGGGGAAAAATGTTTTTCCAAGTCCTTCCATTCTTTCAATAGTCTTCTCATCACTTGTTCCTTTATGCTCAACTTTTATTTCAAGCCATCTATTTCCATGTTTTCTTTCTCTGCCTGCATTACTTGGGTCTCTTTCTTGTGGGGTTCCTCTTCAGATTTTCTCTTAGAATTTTTTCCACCCTTTGGTTGAATATTAGGGTTTTCCAAGTGGGTTGGAACACAAGATTCATTAATACTCTCCTCCTCCTATGTTAGCAATTCAAAGTGGTTGATTTGATTTGATCCTTTCTTCAGTTGCAAATGTGTCATGGTTACTGGGGACATTCTTCTTTATTTATTCTTTTTGAGCTCCTGAAATCCTTCATTGTCACCCTGCCCTTTTGCTGAATCTTTAGCTTCTAGCGAGCCTGCAACATCACTTTGATTTGGGGGCATGTCTTATAAAGGTACCCATACGCATGACACTACTTGCATTGAAAGGGAATGAGTTTGTAATCCAAGGACTACTGTTATACCTCGTTTGGATACTCCAACTCTATTATCTCTAGAAGGGGTTTAGTAATGTTCATGTACACAAAAATTCATGCGTAGGAGGTATACTTTCCTCTCCTTGTTGAATCTACCACTTTCACAAATCTCGCAATAGAATTTCCTATACCTTCCAATATCTCTGGATCCCAAAATTCCACTAGGAGTCCAACAATCTAACCCAAATTGGGGCATCCATAAGTTTCTCTTGCTTTGCACTGTGGCGTTCCTCCCAATGTCACATGAAGAGTCTTGCATTGTAATAGAAATATGGGTCGTTCTTAAAGATTCTTTCCTTAGCTTCTAGATTAGTGAAGATCATTGTGAAGAACCATCCAGCCCCCAACTTCATATTGATGTGTCCTTTTGGCTGCCATTTTAACTATATCTATTTCAACAAATCCCGTTAAGAGGGCCATATCCCAATGAACTTGCAAATGAGGGCATGATCTTGTTTGGGATTAAAAATTGTGGTTTCTTGACAGATCTGGGCATATATTGTCCTCTCAATCGGTTCTACCATTAAGCCCCCAAATGGGGTTCCTTTGGCTCTGCCGCTTGCAAAATTGTTTGTTGCAGTCACCCCTTACGCAGTAGATTCTCCTGCTATAATATTTATGTAGGCAAGGATCTCTCCCCCACGTGATTTCCCATCCTTGTCGTCAGAACATGCAAAAACATTGCCTGCTCTACCGTGCTCAAAGACTGATGAAATAGTGGTTCAAATTTTGCTATAATAAACCCTAAGAGAACGCTTCCTCATCCTATTGAACTTAATAAATTTAAATAATTAAACAATATATTATAATATAAATAATTTAATAAAAACCGAATGAATTAATATCATAATTTTTCTTCTAATATAATAACAAAAGCTAGCGAGTATGACAAATTTCAAATTAATGTAAATGAAGTATTATATCAACTTGAGATTTTTAGTTGAATAGACTTCATTTCCACGACCATTACCAATTGAACTATCACAAACAACCTTTAATTATTATTTATTAAAAATTCATTAAAATTCCATTTATAAAATATATATTTTCTATTAATTGTTAATTATATTATTATTTATAATAATATAATTTATTACATATTCGTATTATATATTAGAAATAGTTATTATTTCTCTTCTATTGTGAAATAGAAGTAATCAAATTTATGTCATCTAATCCTAATACAATTTATATTATATAATAATAATAGTAAATTTTAATTAAATATTAATATACAACAGGTTCCATGGTTTTGTGCAAGATGCTACCTTATTTTTGGGCCATGCCAGCCAATCCTTGTGTGCTTGTCATGTGTATCCTTATATCGATATCATATTGGAAATTCATTAGCAGCAGAACGCAGGTTTGAGTTCCTGGATTCGAAGTTAGGAATTTTGACACAGTAGCATGAGGCCCTAAAATTGAGATGGTATTC
Organism: Pinus taeda; assembly: GCA_000404065.3. NCBI lineage: Eukaryota > Viridiplantae > Streptophyta > Pinopsida > Pinales > Pinaceae > Pinus > Pinus taeda. The sequence continues at coordinate 150,600 of APFE030910653.1, read as the reverse complement.
CACCTGCGTCGGGTTTTAAAATTTTAATCGTTCAAACGTGCGCACGTCTCGTTCAAATGTCCCCCAATTCTAATTGCTCACGTGCTCTCCCCGGCTTTTCAGAGTGAGCGGTTCCAAGCAAAACAATGTTACAACAACATCAATCGACATCTTCCTCCTGTTCCATTGGAGAATTCGAAATCACTGGTGTTCTTCCCGCAGGCTCATGCAAGGCTCGGGAATTTTATATCGGAATCTCTTTTGACGTGTCGAAATATGTCACGGACTTTGACCTTCATAAGCTGCGTGCGTATCTGGATTCTGAAGTAGTATCGAGGCGGGACGCTGGTTGGCATTCATATCCTCTGAAGTAGTATTGACGTTGTTTTTTTTCAAAGCAGTCATTCATATCCTCCACGGTAATCTTAATAACAGAGTTTGCTTTTTTGTTCAACGGAGAAGGTCGTTGAATTTGTCAAATCTATTTTAGAGTTACATGGCCACTGCCCGTACTATCAATAGGAGACTTGTCCAATGATAATCTTAACGGTAATCTTATTTATAGTGTTTGCTTCTTTCGGTCAATTGAGAAGGTTGCCGAAATTGTCAAATCTATTTTACAGTCCCGTGGCCACATTATGAATTAAACACACGTTCAATGGTAATCTTAATAACAGTGTTTCCTTGTTGGTTGGTCGAGCATCAATCGCTCAGCTGTTCAATGGTAATCTTGATAACAGTGTTTAGGTGTTCAAGTCAAATCAGAATTTTGGTTTATCAATAACTTAATTGTTTAAAGGAAATCTTCATAACAGTGGTTCCCTGATTTGGTCAGGCCATACTCGGTATTAGAAAATAATTGCAGCCAGTTATTTTACATCAAGTGGATAAGAATCCATCTTATCCAATTGAATTGTTTGACATTAAGTATATAATAAACTAGAAACACAATTAGATTGTGGATATTATATTTTCAATTTTTAAAAACACAATTAGAATGTGAATATTATTTTTTAAATTTTGGAAACCCAATTATAATGTGAATAATATTTTTTAAATTTTATATTTATGTTCGAATGCGAATATTATTTTGTTTACCTTTATATTTAATTTAAATGTATTATAAGATTTATAATATTAAAATTTAAATTTAGTAATTAGTAGATAATAGGAATTTTATCTGCATAAAACATTTTAGAATATGATATTTATATTAGTACACACATTAAAGATTGATATTTATCTTTGTATTAGTTATGACTATTTATTTAATTATTTTAAATTATTACAGAATTTTGTACTAAAATGCATCTGTTTTTTGAAATTCTTTTTAGCTTTTTCTGATGCACATTCTCTTTGCAGGATTGATACTATCATCTGGTGTACTGCAGCAAATGAAGAATTTTCAATTTGTATTTTGTTGGCCTCAATATACTGATTAATCAAATCTGGAATTTTCCCTGGCATTGACGCTATGTAATATCTCAGATAAGCAACATTGTGAGGATCTGCTGCTTGATAAAGGAGTTTTGCATAACACAGTAATAATCATGTAAATAATCTATGTTACACAATCTTTGAGATAAAAAGAGTTGGCCATGATGTGCTGAATTCTCTGGCACGACTCCTACGAATTCATGTTTGAGTGCATCAAAAATAGCTCTCAGGGGATCTATTGGATGTTCAATAATGTTGTTCATTTCTTCTTCAAACAATTTTTCCCACCACTGTTTCAGAATGCCGGTGAAAGACCAAACAATTTGTGTAACTATATCTGACCATGGTGCTTTAGTTTCAGCTTTTCTCTGTAGTGCCCAAGCATGCACATTGTGCAGGACTGTTATGACATCTTCACCTTTCATACAATCAATATTTACCAAAAGTGTATTACCAAATCCTTTAGCTGATGGATTTTCAAATTTGGCAGGGACACTTCCTAAATTATCTCTGAATCTAGAAAAAGGACTATCAGCTGATGCACTATGTGCAAAAGTATCCCCGTCACCCTTCTTTCCTTTATGTGAGAATGAAAATGTATCACCTCTATCTCTTTTAGAACCAGTTTCTCCTTGGGTATGATCTGTAGAATTAGAGGTAACACCAGACATGGCCAAAATTTTTGGAGTAGAAGGTTGGCCATTTTCCACAAAGGATTTGAGGCTGACATAGCCCTTTGGTAACTTCAGACTTTCAATACTAGGAAAGGTAGTTAGCCTATTTCTCATTAATTCTGTTTTTTCTCTGGCTAACATTATTCCTGTTCTTACTTTTTCAATCTTAGCAGTATCTATATTGTCAATGTTTTTGAACAAAATACTTCTAAGACCCTCTTTTGGTTCTGCTGTACTAGACGAAAACTTTAGCTTTAAGGCTGAAAGAGCTACTTCTCTATAATGAGGTGGAGAAGTAGGATGTGGTAGTGCCTCTCTCAGGTGTTCAAGAGACTTGGAGATTATTCCCATGTTGGAATTGACATCATTCAACTGTTGTTTGTGCTCATTCTGAATTCCCAAACATTCATTATAACTTGTGTACATTTTCTTTATATGTTCTTTAATTTCTAGCACATCTTTCGCTATATCATCTATATTTTCCAACATACAAACAATATGATAGTTTGTATAATTGTGCATCTTCTCTATATCAGACTGCTCTGTATCTGACATATTATTCATTTGTATCCATTGGAAATCTGTCTTCAGAGTACCATTCTTGAAAGTTTTTCTAGAGTTAGCCGGCTCTAGACACCTTTCATTAATCTTGGCAACTGGATCCTGTGAGGCTCTGGGAAGGCTAAAGCTTTTTATATCGGGCAATATTGGTTCAAGCTTTTGATCTTCCAGTTGGAAACTGGAAGATGGACCAGATACACAGAATTGGCAATCATCAGATTTATGGGCAAGCTGTTTCTTTTGGTTTCTTTTGGGAGCAGAATATATGGACTGTGATGGTGAAGGAGGTATTACTGCTCTTATACTGTCTCGGCTTTCTATAAAAGGAGACCTGTCCAGAGTGGTCATAGATCTGACTAGACGAGGACCTGTGAACCTGAGACTAGAAGAACCATCAAAATGCTTGACAACAGACAATTTCCTTGGCTCTCTTGCCGTTTGTAGTTGAGGATATCTTTGAGATAATGGAACATAAGTGCTATTCCATTCTTCTGGCAAAGTGCATTCTGAAAATCCTATTTGCAAAGGGGTAGTATTACCAGGACCAACTATTACTCCTTCTTTGAGAGCTCTTGAGCACAGTTTAGGATTGAGAGGTGGCATTGTGCTTGAAACAAATCGAAGACAGATAGAAGAATGGAGCTGAGCAATCAAAGTCTGTGGGGCGACATTAAAACCATTGAACTGGATATAGGCATTTAAAAACTCATTTATATATGGATCACTTAACGAAACCTGATATCTGGGAATTACAGAAGACCAAACTGGACCATTATTGAGAGGACTCTGGAATCCTCCCAGCAAGGCATCATTAAAATCATTCAGTCTAGTATCCAAAACACAAGCTAGGCAAGAAGTGTTTAATCCAGGTCTAACAAGTGGATTAATTCCAAATTGTATCATGCCTATATGAACATATTTGAACCCATGTTCCAAGCCACATTCAATATCTTCTTTTTTAAGGGAATCTGGTAGACTTTCTGATCCGTAGAAATTGGTATATTCACAGAAGTAAAGCGAAATAGCTGAGCAGCTCTAAACTGGAAAGTGTGAATCTTATATAACTTGTTTATTTCTATTTCTGGCAATGTCCAATTTGGCTGAGGGTCAAATTCTTGAACTATAACTTTTTCATCATATAATTTTTCTTCAGAGGATTTGTTCATATATTTATTCATAAAAGACCATCTCTT
>APFE030910653.1:124648-146275 GCA_000404065.3 Pinus taeda | reverse complement strand
TAAAATCATTCAGTCTAGTATCCAAAACACAAGTTAGGCAAGAAGTGTTTAATCCAGGTCTAACAAGTGGATTAATTCCAAATTGTATCATGCCTATATGAACATATTTGAACCCATGTTCCAAGCCCCATTCAATATCTTCTTTTTTAATCAAAGGAATTTGATAGACTTTCTGATCAGTAGAAATTGGTATATTCACAGAAGTAAAGTGAAACAGCTGAGCAGCTCTAAACGAGAAAGCAGGTATCTTATATAACTTGTTTATTTCTATTTTTGGCAATGTCCAATTTGGCTGAGGCTCAAATTCTTGAACTATAACCTTTCCATCATATAATTTTTCTTCAGAGGATTTGTTCATATACTTATTCATAAAAGACCATCTCTTATGCTTGACAATTTTCCTATCCTCGGGTGTTTGAACAATAAATTCATTCAAAAAACCAGCCATTGAGTTTAGATACAAGTATGCAAATAGGATTTTCAGAATGCACTTTGCCAGAAGAATGGAATAGCACTTATGTTCCATTATCTCAAAGATATCCTCAACTACAAACGGCAAGAGAGCCAAGGAAATTGTCTGTTGTCAAGCATTTTGATGGTTCTTCTAGTCTCAGGTTCACAGGTCCTCATCTAGTCAGATCTATGACCACTCTGGACAGGTCTCCTTTTATAGAAAGCCGAGACAGTATAAGAGCAGTAATACCTCCTTCACCATCACAGTCCATATATTCTGCTCCCAAAAGAAACCAAAAGAAACAGCTTGCCCATAAATCTGATGATTGCCAATTCTGTGTATCTGGTCCATCTTCCAGTTTCCAACTGGAAGATCAAAAGCTTGAACCAATATTGCCCGATATAAAAAGCTTTAGCCTTCCCAGAGCCTCACAGGATCCAGTTGCCAAGATTAATGAAAGGTATCTAGAGCCGGCTAACTCTAGAAAAACATTCAAGAATGGTACTCTGAAGACAGATTTCCAATGGATACAAATGAATAATATGTCAGATACAGAGTAGTCTGATATAGAGAAGATGCACAATTATACAAACTATCAGATTGTTTGTATGTTGCAAAATATAGATGATATAGCGAAAGATGTGCTAGAAATTAAAGAACATATAAAGAAAATGCACACAAGTTATAATGAATGTTTGGGAATTCAGAATGAGCACAAACAACAGTTGAATGATGTCAATTCCAACATGGGAATAATCTCCAAGTCTCTTGAACACCTGAGAGAGGCACTACCACATCCTACTTCTCCACCTCATTATAGAGAAGTAGCTCTTTCAGCCTTAAAGCTAAAGTTTTCCTCTAGTACAGCAGAACCAAAAGAGGGTCTTAGAAGTATTTTGTTCAAAAACATTGACAATATAGATACTGCTAAGATTGAAAAAGTAAGAACAGGAATAATGTTAGCCAGAGAAAAAACAGAATTAATGAGAAATAGGCTAACTACCTTTCCTAGTATTGAAAGTCTGAAGTTACCAAAGGGCTATGTCAGCCTCAAATCCTTTGTGGAAAATGGCCAACCTTCTACTCCAAAAATTTTGGCCATGTCTGGTGTTACCTCTAATTCTACAGATCATACCCAAGGAGAAACTGGTTCTAAAAGAGATAGAGGTGATACATTTTCATTCTCACATAAAGGAAAGAAGGGTGACGGGGATACTTTTGCACATAGTGCATCAGCTGATAGTCCTTTTTCTAGATTCAGAGATAATTTAGGAAGTGTCCCTGCCAAATTTGAAAATCCATCAGCTAAAGGATTTGGTAATACACTTTTGGTAAATATTGATTGTATGAAAGGTGAAGATGTCATAACAGTCCTGCACAATGTGCATGCTTGGGCACTACAGAGAAAAGCTGAAACTAAAGCACCATGGTCAGATATAGTTACACAAATTGTTTGGTCTTTCACCGGCATTCTGAAACAGTGGTGGGAAAAATTGTCTGAAGAAGAAACGAACAACATTATTGAACATCCAACAGATCCCCTGAGAGCTATTTTTGATGCACTCAAACATGAATTCATAGGAGTCGTGCCAGAGAATTCAGCACATCATGGCCAACTCTTTTTATCTCAAAGATTGTGTAACATAGATTATTTACATGATTATTACTGTGTTATGCAAAAACTCCTTTATCAAGCAGCAGATCCTCACAATGTTGCTTATCTGAGATATTACATAGCGTCAATGCCAGGGAAAATTCCAGATTTGATTAATCAGTATATTGAGGCCAACAAAATACAAATTGAAAATTCTTCATTTGCTGCAGTACACCAGATGATAGTATCAATCCTGCAAAGAGAATGTGCATCAGAAAAAGCTAAAAAGAATTTCAAAAAACAGATGCATTTTAGTACAAAATTCTGTAATAATTTTGCAGAAACTTATGATTTTGGATGTAGAAGCAAATCTAACAAGAAGATGCCTAAAGTTTCATGTTCATGCCAGACAGACAAGTATACTCCAAGAAAGAAATACTATCCTTCTAAATTTTCTCAAAAGAGGAGGACAGTATTTAGAAAACGAGCAAAGCCTTCTAAAAGAGTGACCTGTTTTATATGTGGAAAAGAAGGCCATTATGCAAATGCATGCAAGGACAAAAATAATAAAAAACAACTCAAGATTATGGACGTATTCACTTCAGTCCATAATCCGGAAGATTGGGATCTCATATCCCACTCAGATGGAGAATATTTTGAAATATCCAGTGATTCTTCTGATTCAGACATTGAGGATTTGCCTAATATCAGCAAACTAAGGTTAGAATCCGATTCCTCTGATTCTGATGAAACTTTTATTGCTGACATTAAGATGTTTTCTTTCCATAAAACAGATAATTTGCAGAATCAGATTAATGACATAAAGGCACAATTAGCTCAGCTTGCACCAGCCCAGCTAACAGCTAGGAAAAGATTGAAAGAAAAGTTAGAGAATTTAGAAAAACAATTGCCTTCTAGAAGGATTATTGAGAATGAGTATTTCGAAGAAAGAGAGTTTGATTCAATGTTCAAACCATTGACTATTACAGAAGCCTCCCAAGGTACAGGTATGGATGAAATCAATACTCTCCAGAAGAAAATTAGCAGTTTAGAATCATCTATTCATTTGACAAGATCAGAAATGATGCATTTATCAGCCAAACTCCAAAAGCTTATTTCTGAATATGATGATGTTAATTCACAATTGGCAAGAATTCTACTGAAGGATATTCCAGAAGAAATTCCCATGAAATCTAAGGAAGTAGATTTAGTAAACATCATGGGAATAGGCGATAAAGTGGTAATCCCTTTGAAAATCAAGTTGCCAAACATCAAGGAATACACTTTAGATGCACAAATTGATTCTGGAGCAATGTGCAGTTGCTGCAAATTTGGTGCAATTCCTTCCTACTACTGGCAGCCTACTAAACTGTCCTTCAGAGCTGTAAATAAACAATTGATGCAGATTAACTACATATCTCCTGATTTTCCAGTCTTTTTGAATCATGTACAAACTTATGTTACATTGTACAGTTTTGACACAGGGTCAGATATTTTGTTGGGACAAGATTTTTTAAAAAGATTCCTACCATTTACATTTGGGAAAAATTCTCTTACATTCACAACTAATGAAGGACCAGTGACGATTCCAGCAAAGAATGAATACCAGCTCAAGGTCGATCCCAGCGAAGAAGACAATTTGCAGGACACTATGGAGAACCTCGCAAAGATTCAAAAAATTGTCAAACATGCCGCAATACACGGACAGAAGACCTTACAGGCAATCTCGGATAAGCTACGTCAAGATTGCACAGCAAGCAGGCCAGATGCTTTCTGGACCAGGGAAAAATATTTTGTAGCATTACCTTACAAAGAGGGGTATCAGCCTAAAGCACAGAAAGCAAGTGCAAATCATATGTCACCCACTGAACAAGATTTGTGCAAACAAGAAATTCAACAGCTGCTACAACAAAATCTGATTGAACCTTCTAAAAGTCCATGGGCCTGCCCAGTCTTTTATGTCAACAAACACAGTGAGCAAAAACGTGGCAAGAAGAGGTTGGTCATTAATTACAAAATACTGAATGAAGCTCTCATGCCTATCAGGTATCCTCTTCCCAATAAAGAATTATTGCTTGCTAAAATAGCTAATGCCAATGTTTTCAGCAAGTTTGATCTAAAAAGTGGTTTCTGGCAAATTGGCATCCTTCCAGAAGATAGGTATAAAACAGCATTTACTGTTCCTCATGGCCAATATCAATGGACAGTTATGCCATTTGGTTTAAAAAATGCTCCATCTGAATTCCAAAAACGGATGGAAGACATTTTTGGAGGGGTAGAATATGTCATTGTATATATTGATGATTTGCTTGTATTTAACAAGGATGTAAATACCCATAAGAAGCATTTAGAAGATTTTTATGAAATGGTATATAAGCATGGTCTAGTTCTATCTGACACAGAAGAGAAGTTTCAGATTGGGAAAGTCAGAATAGACTATTTAGGATTACATATAGAACAAGGTAACATTGAGCTTCAGCCTCATGTTCTTCTCCATCTTCTAAAGTTCCCTGATACTCTCCTTGATAACAAAATGCTTCAAAGATTTTTACGTTGCTTGAACTACATCCAACAGTTCTATGAGAAGCAATCTGAAGACACTAATGTTTTGGAGAAAAGGCTCAAGAAAGAAAAAATTGGATGGTCCGATGAAATGACAACAGTAGTAAGGAATATAAAGAGTAAGATTAGAGAACTTCTGAGACTGAAATTACCTGTTACTAATCTTCCATTCATTCTTGAAACAGATGCATCTGATCATACATGGGCTGCAGCATTGTTACAGAAACATGGTAAGAAGGAACTTGTATGTGCATATGCTTCTGGAAGTTTTAATATCTCAGAAGTCAAGTATCCATCTTCTCATAAAGAAATACTTGCTGTAAAAAGAGGAATCCAAAGGTTCCGACTGTTCTTGAAGAGTGTTAGGTTTTTAGTCAGAACTGATCTGAAACACATGAAAATCATTCTGGCTAATAAAAAATTATTAGAACAAGGAAACACCAGAATTCTAAGATGGGCTCTATGGCTAGAGGGGTTTGATTTTGACATTGTCTATAAATCAGGAGATGAAAACTACCTAGCAGACATGCTGACAAGAGAAGGAGCTCCAAAAATTAAGGACATCAAGATGTTCAGAGGGGAAAGTTCTTCGCATAAAAGCCATGTCCAGTCTAGTGTCTGTCAGCCAAAATTCTTTTCAATCTCGATTTGTAGCCAGTGCAAATGGGAATTATGCTGGGATTGTTTTGTTTTAAGAATTAAATCATTACCAGTCGAAGTCATTCAAATCATTTTGCAGAAATGGTTTGATTCAGAGAATGGCATGGTAGCTTATCTCAGTGAGTCACCTTATAGAGATAGACCATGGCGAGTTTATTATTCACTCTCTAGAGAGCCAATTCCTATCTGTTTTGGTTTTATCCAACATACAGATTGGACATGGCAAGATTATTTCTCCATTCATCAGAGGGCCAGAATACAAGGCTATGTTAGGGTCATTGCATATGCAACACAGTTAGATGGCGTCAATCTTTTAGCTAATATTTCCCATCACCCCAATTTAAATATCAGATTTTACTTAGTATTTCCCCTAACCCATGTTAATTTTGTAGTTGAGTTTGTTTACATTTAAACTTCAAGTATTATGAAATATTAGACTAAGAAGTGGACTACTTGATGGAAATACTCCGTAAAATGTAATATTATAGTACTATATTTTAACTAGTATAAGCTAGTAAAAATACAATAGGGATACCCAAAAATATTCAGTAAAATGTAAAAATTACTTTTTATCTAATACTTCCCCCACGTTCTCCCCTCACCATAGGTCACTTTCATAGCTAAATTAAAAGAATATATTACAATTATTATATTAAAGTTATTATGAAAGAATCCATTAGAATGAAGAAGCAAAAAGAAGCAACTACTGTAGAAATCTTTGAAGCTTTGAAGCTTCTATACATATATACACATTATGTATTCATTTATTCAATAGTAGAAACAAAGTATAAGAAGGATGTACGGCCACCAAATATATCTAAAATATTTCCCAACACCAACATATCCATACCTTTACAAGCTACATGGATTCAATGACATCATCTTCTAAAGCTAATTATGTATCCAAATCTAACATCAAACTAAGATGCATCGACGCTAGTTTAATTCCCCCTTAAATAGGTTATATTCCACATGAATACCATGGGTCAATACCATGGGTTCTTTCTATTTTTTTAATTTTTTTAATTTTTGTAAGTTTATTTTGATTTTATTTTCACCAAGTTAAAGTATTTAAATTACAATACTTTACCTTAAGTTACATAACTCTACCATATTTTAATTTTGAATGAGTCACAATAGTTACATTACATTAAGATAACATATTGCTCTAGTGAACACCTCTTAGCCTAATAAAAGATGAATAAATTTCTTTAAATGAAAAATATTATATTAAATTTTAAAACAACCATATTATATTTTAAAATGTTATATTCAAAATCTATAGTCCAATAACTGCCAACCCTAACTGTGATGACCCATGGTAAATTTCAATCACTGTAGTTAAATAGAATGGTTCCGCCAAAAATAGTTAAAAGACAAAGATAACATTCATAAATAAAACATGTGTTGATTTTATTTTATAACATGATTATGTTTTTATTTCTAACTATAGTTGAAGAGAAATGCTAGAATAAGCATACCCGAGAGGCACTTCAACCATTATGAGTAGTTACCTATCCCATCTGAAAACAAAAAGGCCTCAAGAAATGCCAAGAGGGTACGAAGAACCTGAGGCAAGAAAGAGAGGATACTTACAGAAGTGGAAATGACTCGCCTGTGTCTAGCTATAGCTAGTCCGAGGGAGGCAAAGGGAAGAGTGGCTTTATGGTTGGGTGGAGTATTTCTCTTCCCTGTGGTTTGAATTTTGTTTTAAGGGAAAAAAGTAATTAAAATAATAAACTCTTGTTCTATAGTAAGTTCTATTTTTGTGTATTTATTGTGTTGTGAACAGTGTAAAATAAATTTCCTATTCTGCTTATTATTATGAGTATAAAAGTATGGTCATGCTCTATGTATATTTAATTTTATCTAATAAAGGATTTTTGTGTTAGAGTAAAGGAAGCATATATATAGAAACTCCTTTTTTTAATAAAAGACTCGGTAAAACAAAAAAGCTTAAATGTTAGAAAACTAAGATTTGAGGAGATGACATAGCTGAGACTAGGAGAAAAGGAGGACCACGTTTTCTTTTAATACAATACATGGTAAAACAAAAAAAAAGTTTAAATGTTGAAAACTCAGTAAGATCTGAGGAGATGACATGGCTGAGACTAGCAGAAAATGAGGACTGTGTCATTCACCTATGTATAGTAAGTAAGCCTCAGAACAAGGAAATTTTTTAAAAATTAGGAACATGAGGTAAATAATACATGAAATGACTGTACAAGAATATCTAAAACTTAGAGGAAAATTATTCCTACATAAATAGAGTCTGGGTATTTAGGGAAGATAGTCTTTATTCTATTCTTCTACTAGAAAAGAAAAATAGAACTAAACATGCATAGCATAAATGAAATTATAATTAAACATGCACACCATAACGATAAATAGAACTATGTCTAGTTAGTTATGAGAAGAAAAAGTAAATGAATAATTCCTTGCAAAAAAAGATAGAGAAACTGAATAATGGTGCTAGAGAAACTGAATGATGGTATACATAGAAGCAATAGAGAAACTGAATGATAGTATACATAAAAGCAATAGGAAAAGCCTGTTTAACATTCCAAATTAAAAGAATCACGGTAAAGCTTTTTTTTTTTACATTTCCTGTGATTGGCTAATAAAATCTAAAGAAGAGGAATCATATAACAAGTGTAACCATGGAAAAGATACAAATATATATATAGAAAGCGGATAAACTTTTGGACACGAGACTGGTGCTTCTCGATATGAGATTGGTGCATATAAGAATTTAAAGAAAGGTGAAATGTAGAGCCTCCAATATTGTATATTGGAAGAAATAGATACAAATATATATATAGAAAGCGGATAAACTTCTAGACACGAGATGGGTGCTTCTCGATATGAGATTGGTGCATATAAGAATTTAAAGAAAGGTGAAATGTAGAGCCTCCAATATTGTATATTGGAAGAAATATAACTTAAACGTGAACTTAGTATCTCTCAAACATTATAGGTTGGGAAAATAACAAAATTTAAACATGACCAGGGCCCCAAATATTACATATTTGATATAACAAAGCTTGAAGATGACCCAACTTCTCGTATGCATCATTCCCCAGAACTCGGAAGGTGCAAAACATAGAATACCTAATTAAATATCAGTGTTAAAAAATAAAGAATTGAGATAGCCGTAGCTACATGCTTGACATGCCAGACAACAGAACACCTAGAAGTCATGCAGAGAAGGGACTAAGGCCTTCTATCAAGTTTCCAAAAATTGGTAGCATAAAACCTTGAAACAATTTAAAAGGAGAATGAACGAGTTAACTATTAGATGGTAAAGGATTCCATCAAAAAAACTTTGAAAGAATAGATTTATGTGTAAATATCTCAAATAAAGGCAATTTACCTATTAGTGTTCAGCACTAGTATTGCAGAAATAATGCTACAACTCCTCGGCTACCTACTTTACTCCTACCAACCTGGTAGTTCATAACAAACTTGGAAGTGGCGGTGCTGTATGCGCAAGTACTAGTGCATACTGTAAGTTGTCACTTGGTCAGCTAGCACAAGATCACTAGGAGCTCAAGCCAATTTCTATGGGTTCTAGAAGAATCTCTATATATGATGAAAGAAAGGAAAGCTTACTCTACAAAGGCTACTCTAATTGCAGAAAGAAAAAAGACTGAAATATAAAGTAAACCTAGCAAACCCTACTTAACCAATTACTCCTAATTTTGTAGAAAGCACTATGAAAACCATAAAATGAATTCCATTACCTACTCAAGGAAGTAAACAACATCTACTCAAGCTATTTCTAGAAGTAAATGAGCAAAAAACTTCTTTTTGGACTTTTAGGAATTTTTATGTGAAATCGACATGCATGTATTTTATTTTGTGTGAAAGTAGAAGCGAATAGGTGGTGTTGATGGGTGACTTTGGGGTTTGAGGAGATGTGGGATGGTGTATATGGGTCCTAGGAGGTCTCAAGTGGCCTTCTGGAGGATTTTCCCACACTCAGCTTTCAAAAGAAAGCCTACAGGAAAATCTACAACAAGCCATAGGGGATTTATAGAAGGTTTACAAGAGGTCTACAAGATGATGTCGAGAGCAGTTTTGAAGGTTTTGAGGGTGTAAGAGTGGGTGGAGAAGGTAGGTGAAGGTTGCAATGATGTGTTTGATTGCCTAAGGTCCACTAAGAATCACTAGGAGAAGGAAAGATGATTTTGAGAGAGGAAGAAGTCCTATGGAAAAATGCAGAAAACTAAGGCAGATTTGACGTGAACTTTGGGCGACTTGTAGGGCATGGATCAAAGGGAGAATGTGATGACTGATAGGCTGACTTGGTGTGAGGAGAGATCTGCTGCAAAAGAAATGACATTCAACCAATAAGATCAAGTAAGCAAGGAAGTGAGTACATCTAAAAAAAGATAATTTTGCATCAAGCTAATCTAAACTATGATCCATGGAAGTGAATGTTGAGTAATGCTACAAGAAAAGAAAGCATGGAAGAAGACATATTGCAAATATAGAAATGAGCATGGTGGAAGAGATCTAAAGCAAAGCATTAACCTTCTAACACACTTGCGAACACTAGAAATCCCATGGAGAAGGAAAATCTGTCTTTTCGGGGCGGAAAGAAGGTCTTTGCCTCAATTCATAGTCCCAAAGGGAGGAAAAGAGGCCAAGGCACTATTGCTAGCATTTTGAATCTTCTTTCTATCACTGCTTAACCTACTATAGAAAACACAAATGGAAACAACCTTCTAAATAACCAAAAGAAACCTATTCTTAACCAAGAAAGAAATTCATCTAACAACAACTAATCCATAAACTGAAACAAAGCATATAGATACAAACAAAGAGGAGCTTGGCTACTTGGATTGGGCCCTAACCCAAGAGCTTCAGCCCTCTGAGGTAACTCAGTGCTAGCTCAAAAAGGATTTCATCTTTATTATCAAAACAGTAATAGAATTACATTAAACTGTCCACAAAAGTAAGATCAAAGTTGATAAGAGTTTTACAATAGCAAAAGTACAACAAAAATCCAACAAAAATTCAACCCTAATGAGGCCCTAGGCCTCTCTATTTATACAGCTGAAGCTCCCAACAACTTCATTAAAATTAGGAGGCTTCTCTCCCAAAACTTGAGATAAACATAAGTTATCCTCCACTTGCATGGCTACCTCCCAGTGCAATGATTTGGCTGTTTGTACTCTAATCTTCACGAAGGGCAATTTGAAGTGGGGAGTAATAAATGAGGGGGATTCCCTCCTATAAATCCTCTCCTTTGTCCACTTCGAATTATTGCTGCCAGGTTTCCATTGAATCTTTGACTTTGTCTTCAAAATTCAACAAAAATCTGCATTAAAGACATATTAGACTTCATGGCATCATAAATAACTCAACTCACTACATAAGCATAAATATAATAAAAAAATATGCAATAGGCTAAGAGAATGGTTCATTTAACTATGTTAGGAGGCAAAATGGGCCCATATAATTACCCATTTATGGGGCCCATCATCACCCCATATTGAAGGTGTTGCTCATCCTCTGAGCAACTCAATCCATCTCCTCATCTTTGATGGCCCTGGTGGCCTCTCTAGCATCCCAAGTTTTTGATGTTGTTTCCTCTTCCTTGTCATAGAAGCCTACTTTTTTGTCTATCTCTTTTGACTGCCTCTGCTCTTCTTCATCGGTTCTCCCTTCTATCATGTGTAACAACATTGGTGGACTTAGTTTGAGGCCAATACAATTATCATGCAGCCTCTGCATTGAGTGCTTGTAAATTGGCACTATCCTTAGTGCCTCCTTCATCCTCATTGGGGGATGATATTCCCTAATCCTCAGAATGTGTGGTAAGGTGTTCCATATCCTCATACATGCATGCATACAATCATCCCCAAGTAACCTTTCCATGTCCTCAAAATGTGCAATGGCCTGTGCTTGATCACTTATATATCTAGGGGCAATTTGAGGATTATTTTCAAGTAGTTGGTGTGTGCTAATGAGGGCCATGGGATCTAATGGCTCGGTTTTGATCACTAGTGGCTCATTCTGCTCTCGGGTCATCAATTTTTTTACTTCAATTTCCCTTAACTCCTCATGGTTCATCCATGAAGCCATGGCCATTAGTTGTAGGTCCCCTAGCCTAGAATTGGGGTCCCACACATTCATGTCTATGAGGGCCATATTATGCAGGTAAAATTCAGCCATTTTTTCCTTATCTTCTGTTGTTCTTTGGTCACACAGGTCCATAAATTGTCTGTAATCTTAAAAAGGCATTGTGCCTCTTCGTGCCAAAGTCTTTATCTGAAAGTGTAGCCATTAGTCCTTGAGGTATAATACATAGAATTTTGTTGGTGTTGTACATTGCAGTGTTTCCATGGATAAGCTAGTCATACATGCCAGTTGGGTTTCTTTCTCCTTTAGCTGCCTTCTTAGCAATTCATTTTCAGTTTGGAGTTGGCTTCTTGCAATGGCCTCCTTATGTCTGACAACACTTAACTCCCTGCCCATGTATCTAAGCTTATTCTCCATGTATTCTACATCCTCAACTCCCTTGGATTTGGCTATTTGCATCCACCTATGTGTTCTTATTCTTTCATTTTCTAATTCAATGAATAGTGGGATTGCAAATGTTTGTGGAATTATCCTTCCTCCTTCAAGGAGATGGTAATAGGAGGTAAGGTTGGGTTGGGGATCAGGTTCTTATGGCTCTGTAGCTTCCTCCTTCCCCTTTGGCTACTCTTCCAAGATTTTCTCAAGCTGTTGGGTCTCATGTAGCCTTGGCAGTCTCTCCTGTAGAACTATCTATGCCTCTTGTAGGACTGTTTTTGGGTCCTGTAGTTGCAATTTTTCCTTCCAGGTGGAAGATCCAGGAGTCACTGTTTCATATGTGATAGGGGTTTTAGAGGGAGATTCTTCCACTTTAACAGTGGGTGAATCTTCAATTGTAATGGGCACTGTTGAAGATGGCCGAGGTTTTCCTGTTCTTATCCTTGTGCTTTACTTGGCCTTGAAATACATGGAGGCCTGCCTTTTCCTCTTTTATTTTGGTTTAATTGGTGTGCTCAAGGTTGTGAGGGTAGCTATTGCCTCCCTTTCCAGGGTCTTAGGGGACCCTTCTCTTTGTTTTGCCTCTGCTGCCTCTTTTTCTCCTCCTTTTTCCTCCTTTTCTATCTCTGTTTGCTATGTTTCTTCCTATTCTATTTCTTCCCCCTTTTCCTCTTCTATCTTAGTCTCTTCCTCCTCCTTTTCTTGTCTTGTTGAGTCATCAATTGCTTCAACTTCTCCCCCTTTCTGCATTTCTTCCTCATTATCAGAAGGACTGATATCATAGGTGAGGGCCTTTATGTCATCTCCTGTTTCTGAAGACTTCCCATGCTATAGGGAGTGTGAATGTATGGAGGGATTCTTCCACTAAAATTTTGATTAACCCATGGTGAGCCAGCTGATCTGGATTCCTTGCCTTAAACTTAATGCTGGAGTCTATGAGGGATTGTAGGAGGAAATAGGGGATGCTGAGTTTCTGGGGTGTTGGAGTGTGCATGTGATATCTCAGCTCATGAATGATTCTAAAATGGTAGCCATAGACTCTGCTATACCTTCCCTCACAGGAAATATATTTAATGATTTAGTAACTAACCTCATCCCAAGGGTAGGGTATGATTGTCCTTCTAATGCCATTTTTATCTTCATTAGGATGTTCATTGCTTTGGAAGAAGTTTTTTCTGGCAGTCTGTCCAATTAGTTTTTCATCTTTGCTCCAAGGTAATCCAAGAGGAAGGGTAGTAACCCTAACTATAAATTTAGGGGTTATCTCCATGGAAATACCTCTAAAAGTGACAGTGGCATGGTTTCTTGAGTGGGGGACTAAAGAAAGGGCAAATTCCTAATCAATTTCCTCATCAAAACCTCAGAATTTCTCAAAAACGTTCATCCAATTTGCCCTTGTGAATATGGCCACTACTTGGGAATGTTCATGGAGCCTGGTGGAATTAGTGGACTCATTCCTCATGAATCCTCCTATCATTGTTATGATACCCCTTCTGAACACCAAATGTAGAGGTGGAGACAAGAATTTTGAAGAAACAGGAAAACAGAGGAAAACTGTGTTTTATGTTTTTAAACAGACAATTTTTTTTTATGTAATTCCTCTTCTTCTATGGACTCAATTCCTCCTTAAAATGATATCATTCCTTGAACATAGTGATAATCAAGGTGGGTATGCATGGGAACTACCTCCTTCAGCTAGAAATCGAGAAAAAAACCCGTGTTTTCTTCTTTAAAATAGCTCACTACCCCTCCTGTAGAATTGCCTATAGGTGCTCCTGTAGAACTTGTAAATGCTTCTATAGACAATGTTGAGAGCAGGAATATGGGTGAGATCGATGGAAAATGATCGTTTGGAGGCTGAGGCATGAAAAGGAGTTTGCTAGAGCTACATTTACGAGGAGAGAATGACAGAAAATGTGGTGAGAGTGCTCGAGGAGGAGTACTTATTATTTCTTTTTTATATTTCTGGTGATGGAGGTGAGCTGGCAAAAATGTACGTTGGCCATACTTGGAACATTGGTCCCCACCTGCCTTGTCATCATGGTTTTTTCCGACAATTGCCTATCATTATTGCATCAAAGTTTGCATATTGTCTAATACATGTCCTTGGTATCTTTCTCTAAGTTGACTATGCGCACGTGTGGGTGACATCTTCGGATGAGTGTAGTAAACTAGATGAAGGTGGCCAAGTTAACTAGCCACCTTTTCCTCATTCAACCTCAACCATCTCATTTTCTCATGCATATCTTTCAATTACACAAATGCAAATAGAGGAGCAAGTTAGTCACTTACCTGTGAGTCGAATGTATGTGTTGTGAGGTATTTTGGCTCATTTTACTGCTGCATGCTTGTACTTCCTTTCTTGCATGCTATCGTCTTTTTGATGTATGGTTGTTTGCCTTGTATGGGTTTCTTCTAGTTGGATATAAACTTTAGATGTCTCCTTCAATCCTTATGGTTCCACTCCTTTTACTGTTGTAGCTTGATTTTAGTGGGATCAACTGCTACAGGAATTCCTACACGAGCTCCTGTAGCTGCTTCTCCCTTTGAAATTTCAGCTTATTTCTATGTTGGGAGCTGTGAGGGTGATGCCAGAGATGTAGATGGAGATCGAAAGATACTAGGTAGGATGCATGTGAGATTTTAGGTGATGCTTCCTCTGTTATTTTTGTTTTTTTCTTTTTACTGAAAGCTAGTTTTTTTGTGTTTTTCTATGACGAGGGAAAAAAATGATGATGATGATGTGATGTAGGTGTGGAATGGATGGCAAGGAGGATTAATAGTTGTTGGAGGGTTTATATGTTATTCACAAGGCTTCGCAGCCCCTCAAATTGCTTTTTGGAACCATTTTTGGCTCTCTGTAATTCCTACAGAAGCCTCCTATAGAAAACACAGAGCCTCCTATAGAACACATAGTTTCTAGAAAAAAAAAACACAGTATGGTGGAAGAAAGGTCAGAAATGATGGAGAAGAGTGTGGAGGAGATGAAATAGGCATTGGTGTCAATGTCAGGGCTCTGTGGCATCTCCTCTTGCACTCTATGGTCCTCATGCAAACCTGCACTGCACATTAAAATTCAATTTATTTATTTTTTCTTATTTTTTGAAAACAACTAGTGTGCCTTAAGGAGGTTTTCACCCTAATTTCCTGCCTAGGGAACCTCCAATGGAGGTTTTCACCTAGGGATCTTATTCTCTATTTTTCTTTTTTTTGACATCACTGGGCAACCTCAGGAGAGGTTTTCAACCCAATGATGGGACTTCAAGCACCTCATGGAGGTTTTCACTTAATTTCTTATTTTTTCATTTTTTTTCTTCTTCTTCAGTAAGTGGATGGAGTGGAGGCTAATAAATGCTCCACTACCATCATTTTCTCATTCAAATATTCAATGAACTCTCACTTGGAGAGGCATTTCTCGTAAATTTTCAACCGATGGTCCATTGACAAGCATGGGGATGGCTTCATGATCAATAGTTCTGATCAGGACTAAACCATTGCCATTGCATTTTTCCATAGTGTAAGGTCCCAACCATCTTGTGCTTAGCTTGCCTTTGATGTCTTTATACCTTGAATCATAGAGCAGTGTCCAATCTCCCTCTTGGAATTGCTTCTCCTTGATATTTTTGTCATACCATATCTTCCTTTGAAGCTGAACTACCTCTGTGTGGAGAAGGGCTTGCAACCTTTGTCCATCCAATCCATTGAGCTGGAGTAACCTTTCCTTTTGTGCATGGTTGAGGTCTAGGTCTAGCTAAGTTGCCATCCTTAGTGTCTTGAATTCAAATTCCATTGACAACAAATCCTTCTTCCCATAGACTAGTCCATAGGGTGTGAACCCTGTAGTGGTCTTCCATGTTGTGTTGTAGGCCTAGGTGGCCTCAAATAATCTGTCCACCCAATATTTTCAACTTATTCTCAGTACCTTAGTTAGAAATTCCTTCCAAAGCTCCATTAGTGACGTCCACTTGCCCATTGGATTGTGGATGGTAAGGGGTGGAAGTCCTTTACTTTATTTTATGATGTGTGAGCAAGTATTCAATCAAATTGGAAGTGAACTGACTGCCTTGATCTATGACCAATTCTCTTTGATACTTGAACTTATAGAATATGTTTGATCTCAAAAACACAGCTAATTTTTCCTCTGTTTCTTCCTTTATTGCTTTTTTTTCTGCCCACTTTGTTAGGTAATCGATGCACACAATGTTGTGGTGTTTATGTCTTGAAGGAGGGCTGATAGGACCCACAAAGTCTATGCCCCACTACTCAAATGGCTCAAAGGTGAATTGAGGTTGCATGGGCATCTCATCCTTTACAGTAGGTTTCCCAATCCTTTGACACCGTTCACATTGGCTAGTGTGTCTCGTCACATCTTGATGAAGAGTGGGCCAATAATAGCCTGCTTGAAATATTTTGAAGGCAATTCTCTTTACTGCAAAATGACCTCCACAAGGCCCATCATGACAGGTCGGGAGAATGTCAAAGACTTCTTCCTCCCTGACACATCTTCTCAGGATCTGATCTGGGCCAAGTTTGAAGATATTACCCCCAATCCAGGTGAAAGGGGCAGTTTTCCTTACTATCTTGCTCTTCTCTTTTGAGGACAGGTGTGGTGGAAGCTGTGCCGAAACCAAGTAGTTTGCTATATCAGCAACCATGGGGAGAGTACTGAAATAGAAAACAAATGTTCATATGGCATTTGGTCATCCACCATTCCTTCTCCACCTGTAAGCAAATTTACTCTAGATAAAAAGTTAGCAACAACATTTTCTTTACTTGGCTTGCCAATAATGGTTAGATCAAACTGTTGTAGTAAAGGAAACCATATAATAATGTGAGCATTTACATCTGGTTTGTTCATCAAATGTATAATTGTAGCATGATCAATGTGCATGAAGGTTTGAAAGCCTGTAATATAATGTCTGAATTTGTTTAAGGAATGCACAATAGCTAGGAGTTCCTTCTGGGTCACTGTGTAATTTAACTCTGCCTTTGACAAATTTTTGCTTATAAAGTATATGGCATAAGGCAACTTTTCATTAATTTGTCCTAAGGATGCTCCTATTGCTTTGTTCGAGGGATCTGTGTGAATTTGAAAGGGTAGGGCCCAGTTTGGGCCTTTGAGAATTGGGGCAGTTACTAACTTGCTCTTCAAGGTATCTATGGCTTCTTGATAATTTTCAGACCATAACGAACTCAACATATTTACCTAAAAGGCCACACAAAGGACATGCTAGCTTATTGAAATCTTTAAAGAATCTTCAGTAAAACCTAGGTAAGCCTAGGAAACTTTTGACATCTCTCACCTTTTGAGGAGGTGGGACCCTTTAGATGATGGCAATTTTTTTGGGGTCCACCTGCAATCCTTGTTGAGATATTGCATGACCTAGCACAGTCCCTTCAATCATCAAAAATTCACATTTTTCCAAATTGAGGGACAGTTTCATCTTAATACACTTGCCTAGAACTTTTCCTAAGACATCTTTACCTAAAATTCCAAACAAAGGAGAGGCTAGCTTGTTGAAATCTTTAATGAATCTTCGGTAATACCCAGCTAAGCCTGGGAAACTTCTAACATCTCTCACCTTTTGAGGAGGAGGGACCCTTTGGATGATGGCAATTTTGTTGGGGTCGACCTGCAATCCTTGTTGAGATATTCCATGACATAGAATGATCCATTCAGTCATAAAAAATTAACATTTTTCTGAATTGAGGGACAATTTAATCTCAATACACTTGTCTATAACTTTTCCTAAGTTAGATAAAGCTTCTTGAAAATAAAAGCCATAAGGAGTAAAGTCATCCATATATATCTCTACTCCATCATGAACTATTTTAGAGAATATACTCAGTACCGCTCTTTGGAAAGTGGCTGAAGTGTTACCCAAACCAAAAGGAAGGACCCGGTATGCAAAGGTACCCCAAGGACAAGTGGTCTTATCTTGGTCTTCTGGGCTGATCTGAATCTGATTGTACCCACTAAACACATCTAGGAAGGAAAAAAAGCTTTTTCCCTGCCAGACTATCTAACACTTGATCTATGAAAGGCAAAGGAAAATGGTCCTTTCTAGTGGCTTTGTTAAATTCCTAATAGTCGACATAGATTCTCCACTTGCCATTTTTCTTTGGCACTAGCACCAAAGGAAAGACCCATTCACTGTCAGAGATGGGGTAGATGAATCCTGCATCAAGTAATTTTTGTAATTCTTACCTAACAATGTCTTTAAGTGTTGGATTCATCCTCCTTTGAGACTACTTAACTGGTTTGCAATTTTCCTTAACGTATATATGATGAGTACATACTGAAGGGTGCACTCCCTTCATCTCCTTATAACTCCAGGTGAAGGCACCTAAATGTTTTCTCAATAAGCTGCACAACTCCTTCTCCTGGGAAGTGGATAGGGATGGATTGATTTTCAAAGTTCTTTCTGGGCCAAACTCTATAGTCTTAACGCAAAGAGTGGTCAGGTCGGCCGCACAAAGATCAGTTGAGGGTTTGTTTTGGGTTTTTTTAAGTATGTCCTCTAATGGTAAGACACCGGGGGGTGGATTCTGAATCAATTTTTCAATCATATCATCCTCATCTTGCAATTTCCCCCCCATGGTGGTTTCTAATGCATAAAGTGGTGCAGAATAGACCTCATCCTCATCCTCGTCCTCCAACTAGAGAGGTAGATCATGTTCTAGCAAGGGTTGGGTAGGAGGGTATATGATTAACTACTTGGACATATGCCCATTCTTGGTGGTCATGTTCCTAGCTCAACAGTTAATGTAGGCATTGGCAGTAGCCAACGAAGGTCCTCCCAGGATGAGAGGATACCCAGTGAGCTTTGCCTTCAGCTGGAGAACTAAGAAATCAGTAGGGTACTCCCATGAATCAATGGAGACCATCATATCTTCCACAATCCCTTCAGGGGTCACAATGGAGTGGTCTGCTAGCTATAGTACTGTTGTGGTCTTCCTTAAGGAGCCTTGGAGGTTAATTTTGAGCATTGTGTCCTCTGTCGTCACGTTAATGGCAACTCCCAAATCAATCAAGGTATGTGGGATCATGGTGCCATTGATTTGGACATCCACTACTAGGCTTCCAAGGTCTAAATATTTTGGATAGATTACCTATCCCAACTTCAGGTCAGATAGTTGTCCTATGACATTGATGATTGGGACATCTCTCTTGCACCTTCATGGATGCCTAAAGGAGTTCTCTTTGATCAACCTATTGTAGATAGGCACATCTTTTATGGCTTGGAGAAGTCGTATCTTCACACATAATTGTTTCAATTCTCCCAGAAGTTCAGTTTCTTCTAGGGTAACCAGTGTCGTTCCTTATAGTCTTCAGGAAAGGGTGGAATTGCTTTAGGTTCACTTTCATCTTTATCTACCTCAAACTCCCTAGGTGGAGGCTGGCTATCTAGGAGAACCTTCCCAGATCACAGGTTAATCTCCTGAATCTCCACAACATAATTTGGGCATGACGGTTCCCCACTATAAACTTGCTAAGCATGTCTGTTGCTCGGGTTCAAGTTCAGCTCGACAGCATTTAGGGTTTCCTTGGTGGAGCATACGGTAATGGTTGTGGTTGAGCAGGTGGTGGAAGCAAAAGAATGGGAGGAGAGTTGTACTAGGGCCTCCACCCCTGACGAGATGCATTCCATTGAGGTAATGACTAAACATAGGATTGAAATGAATGAGCAGCTGGTTGGGCATCATATTGAGATGGGAAGGACCAAGGAGGAGGTGTGGACCAGGAAGGATGAGCAGCAGGGCCCCAAGAAGGCATGGAAGTGACTTGGTTGAGGTTGTAGTATGCCTAAGATGTCCCTTGCATCCCCTGTTGGTATGGTCTAGGTCCATGCGGTCTCCTTTGTTTCATGAAATAGAGTGGTTTAGTGGCTCCTTTGGCCCCTTGGTATACAGCTTTAGGTACGAGCAAGGAAGGACACTTATCTGTAGAATGATCTTCTTCACAGACTGAACAAACCTCTATAAATTTCAATGGACATTCATTCCTAGGATGCCTCCTGGTGCATCTAGGATAGAAGATAGCCAAAGTCCTCTCTGATTCCTCTTGTTTTCTTTTGATATGCAAGGTATCCATTTGAATGACAAAATTCTACAACATCTCATTTTTGAAGTCTTCCAGCATGTTTCCAATTTCACCTTTAATGGATTAATTGGAAGAGGAGGTACTGGCTATGGGTTTACTTCCCCTACCTTTCTTTCTGGCTACTCTAGAATGGTTTCTAAAAACAGTATTTATGTTCTCATAAGGTGGTTGGTAGATGTCTCCCTTAACCAGCATATGGAGGGTGTCTAGAAGGTCTTCAGGAATTCCCCTGAGTAGGACCAACTTCAGATATTCAGGGTCAAGTGTACACCTGGCCCTTTTGTAGCTGAGCTAGAACCTGTCTTCATAATATTCCAAGGATTCATCACTTCCCATGGTCATTCAGAAGATTTCTTCTTTGTATCTTCTGACCTACAATAGTCTCGATACTTGTCATTAAAGGCTTGCTGCATCTGAGCCCAAGTTCTGATGCTATTGCCAGGTAACCTCATGAACCAACACAATGTTGCATCCTTGAGAGTAGAAGGGAATAGTTTCAACTTTTCCTCATCTTCTGCATAGTCATAGGTTCGATAGATGACAACAAACTCAAACAAGAAGGTGTCAAGATCTTCTGTAGTCAAACTATGGAAGTGAGATAGGGCTGAAGGGCTTATATTCTTCATTTTGGTGTCCCCATTGTTCTCCCTAATGGGAAAGGTACCCTCTATTCTCTCTCCATTCCCCCTAGCATTTCCGTTTTTAGCCATTACCTTAGGAGGGATGTTTTCTTCTTCTTCTTCCCCTATAGGTTCTTCAAATATCTTTGGTTGTTCACCTAAAGGTTCTTCTTGATCACTGCCACCGAAGGTGAGAGAAGGATGGATGTGTGAGGTAGTGGGGGTGTTGGGCAAGAAGTTTCCTGAATTATCTCTATTCCTACAAGGCATGAAAGGAAATATTTTTGGTTGGTTTTTATTTTTTTTCACAGTGATTGTACCTTCAAAACTGAAATGGATTGAACAAAACAAATTTCAACTAACTGAAATGAACTTGTTGAAACCAAATTTGTAGAATTGAAAAGGAAAGCAAGGAAGTGCAGAAATTGAAAGAAATGACAAGCCTACTCTTGCTGAAATGAAATTTGCAGAATTGAAAAGGAAAGCAAGGAAATGCAGAAGCTGAAAAAAATGACTATTCTACTTCTGCTGAAATAAACTATTTAGCAGAATGTTGCAATAGAAAATAGAATAAAGCAGTAATCACAAAATACTGTGACACTTCCTCGGCAATGACGCCAAAAAGAGGTGAGCACCAGTATTGAAATAATAATGCTACAACTTGGGCTGTCCACTTTACTCTTATCAACCTAGTAGTTCGTAACAAATGTGGAAGTGATGGTGCTATATGCACAAGTACTAGTTCTTACTGAAGGTTGTCAATTGGTGAGCTGGCGCAAGATCACTAGGAGCTCAAGCCATTGAAAATTTTAGGGGTGAATGTTGGCCCTTTGGCGAAATTAAGGGGTTTTAAATTTTTAGTAGGTGAATATTTTGTATCATAGTACATTTTTACAAATCACCTCAAATAGCCCACCTTATTTTAAGGGAGAGGGTAAAAAAGGTAAATTTAGCCCTTGAAATTAGGAGTTACAACCTTCCATTCACCCATTTTCAGAATAGGTTTTATTTAAGTGAATCCATTCGCCCATTTTCAAGAATAGGTTTTATTTAAGTGAATCCTATGGGTCAAATACCATATTTATAAAAGAGATATGGTAAATTAATA
>APFE030910653.1:75688-123167 GCA_000404065.3 Pinus taeda | reverse complement strand
GCATTTGGTCATCCACCATTCCTTCTCCACCTGTAAGCAAATTTACTCTAGATAAAAAGTTAGCAACAACATTTTCTTTACTTGGCTTGCCAATAATGGTTAGATCAAACTGTTGTAGTAAAGGAAACCATATAATAATGTGAGCATTTACATCTGGTTTGTTCATCAAATGTATAATTGTAGCATGATCAATGTGCATGAAGGTTTGAAAGCCTGTAATATAATGTCTGAATTTGTTTAAGGAATGCACAATAGCTAGGAGTTCCTTCTGGGTCACTGTGTAATTTAACTCTGCCTTTGACAAATTTTTGCTTATAAAGTATATGGCATAAGGCAACTTTTCATTAATTTGTCCTAAGGATGCTCCTATTGCTTTGTTCGAGGGATCTGTGTGAATTTGAAAGGGTAGGGCCCAGTTTGGGCCTTTGAGAATTGGGGCAGTTACTAACTTGCTCTTCAAGGTATCTATGGCTTCTTGATAATTTTCAGACCATAACGAACTCAACATATTTACCTAAAAGGCCACACAAAGGACATGCTAGCTTATTGAAATCTTTAAAGAATCTTCAGTAAAACCTAGGTAAGCCTAGGAAACTTTTGACATCTCTCACCTTTTGAGGAGGTGGGACCCTTTAGATGATGGCAATTTTTTTGGGGTCCACCTGCAATCCTTGTTGAGATATTGCATGACCTAGCACAGTCCCTTCAATCATCAAAAATTCACATTTTTCCAAATTGAGGGACAGTTTCATCTTAATACACTTGCCTAGAACTTTTCCTAAGACATCTTTACCTAAAATTCCAAACAAAGGAGAGGCTAGCTTGTTGAAATCTTTAATGAATCTTCGGTAATACCCAGCTAAGCCTGGGAAACTTCTAACATCTCTCACCTTTTGAGGAGGAGGGACCCTTTGGATGATGGCAATTTTGTTGGGGTCGACCTGCAATCCTTGTTGAGATATTCCATGACATAGAATGATCCATTCAGTCATAAAAAATTAACATTTTTCTGAATTGAGGGACAATTTAATCTCAATACACTTGTCTATAACTTTTCCTAAGTTAGATAAAGCTTCTTGAAAATAAAAGCCATAAGGAGTAAAGTCATCCATATATATCTCTACTCCATCATGAACTATTTTAGAGAATATACTCAGTACCGCTCTTTGGAAAGTGGCTGAAGTGTTACCCAAACCAAAAGGAAGGACCCGGTATGCAAAGGTACCCCAAGGACAAGTGGTCTTATCTTGGTCTTCTGGGCTGATCTGAATCTGATTGTACCCACTAAACACATCTAGGAAGGAAAAAAAGCTTTTTCCCTGCCAGACTATCTAACACTTGATCTATGAAAGGCAAAGGAAAATGGTCCTTTCTAGTGGCTTTGTTAAATTCCTAATAGTCGACATAGATTCTCCACTTGCCATTTTTCTTTGGCACTAGCACCAAAGGAAAGACCCATTCACTGTCAGAGATGGGGTAGATGAATCCTGCATCAAGTAATTTTTGTAATTCTTACCTAACAATGTCTTTAAGTGTTGGATTCATCCTCCTTTGAGACTACTTAACTGGTTTGCAATTTTCCTTAACGTATATATGATGAGTACATACTGAAGGGTGCACTCCCTTCATCTCCTTATAACTCCAGGTGAAGGCACCTAAATGTTTTCTCAATAAGCTGCACAACTCCTTCTCCTGGGAAGTGGATAGGGATGGATTGATTTTCAAAGTTCTTTCTGGGCCAAACTCTATAGTCTTAACGCAAAGAGTGGTCAGGTCGGCCGCACAAAGATCAGTTGAGGGTTTGTTTTGGGTTTTTTTAAGTATGTCCTCTAATGGTAAGACACCGGGGGGTGGATTCTGAATCAATTTTTCAATCATATCATCCTCATCTTGCAATTTCCCCCCCATGGTGGTTTCTAATGCATAAAGTGGTGCAGAATAGACCTCATCCTCATCCTCGTCCTCCAACTAGAGAGGTAGATCATGTTCTAGCAAGGGTTGGGTAGGAGGGTATATGATTAACTACTTGGACATATGCCCATTCTTGGTGGTCATGTTCCTAGCTCAACAGTTAATGTAGGCATTGGCAGTAGCCAACGAAGGTCCTCCCAGGATGAGAGGATACCCAGTGAGCTTTGCCTTCAGCTGGAGAACTAAGAAATCAGTAGGGTACTCCCATGAATCAATGGAGACCATCATATCTTCCACAATCCCTTCAGGGGTCACAATGGAGTGGTCTGCTAGCTATAGTACTGTTGTGGTCTTCCTTAAGGAGCCTTGGAGGTTAATTTTGAGCATTGTGTCCTCTGTCGTCACGTTAATGGCAACTCCCAAATCAATCAAGGTATGTGGGATCATGGTGCCATTGATTTGGACATCCACTACTAGGCTTCCAAGGTCTAAATATTTTGGATAGATTACCTATCCCAACTTCAGGTCAGATAGTTGTCCTATGACATTGATGATTGGGACATCTCTCTTGCACCTTCATGGATGCCTAAAGGAGTTCTCTTTGATCAACCTATTGTAGATAGGCACATCTTTTATGGCTTGGAGAAGTCGTATCTTCACACATAATTGTTTCAATTCTCCCAGAAGTTCAGTTTCTTCTAGGGTAACCAGTGTCGTTCCTTATAGTCTTCAGGAAAGGGTGGAATTGCTTTAGGTTCACTTTCATCTTTATCTACCTCAAACTCCCTAGGTGGAGGCTGGCTATCTAGGAGAACCTTCCCAGATCACAGGTTAATCTCCTGAATCTCCACAACATAATTTGGGCATGACGGTTCCCCACTATAAACTTGCTAAGCATGTCTGTTGCTCGGGTTCAAGTTCAGCTCGACAGCATTTAGGGTTTCCTTGGTGGAGCATACGGTAATGGTTGTGGTTGAGCAGGTGGTGGAAGCAAAAGAATGGGAGGAGAGTTGTACTAGGGCCTCCACCCCTGACGAGATGCATTCCATTGAGGTAATGACTAAACATAGGATTGAAATGAATGAGCAGCTGGTTGGGCATCATATTGAGATGGGAAGGACCAAGGAGGAGGTGTGGACCAGGAAGGATGAGCAGCAGGGCCCCAAGAAGGCATGGAAGTGACTTGGTTGAGGTTGTAGTATGCCTAAGATGTCCCTTGCATCCCCTGTTGGTATGGTCTAGGTCCATGCGGTCTCCTTTGTTTCATGAAATAGAGTGGTTTAGTGGCTCCTTTGGCCCCTTGGTATACAGCTTTAGGTACGAGCAAGGAAGGACACTTATCTGTAGAATGATCTTCTTCACAGACTGAACAAACCTCTATAAATTTCAATGGACATTCATTCCTAGGATGCCTCCTGGTGCATCTAGGATAGAAGATAGCCAAAGTCCTCTCTGATTCCTCTTGTTTTCTTTTGATATGCAAGGTATCCATTTGAATGACAAAATTCTACAACATCTCATTTTTGAAGTCTTCCAGCATGTTTCCAATTTCACCTTTAATGGATTAATTGGAAGAGGAGGTACTGGCTATGGGTTTACTTCCCCTACCTTTCTTTCTGGCTACTCTAGAATGGTTTCTAAAAACAGTATTTATGTTCTCATAAGGTGGTTGGTAGATGTCTCCCTTAACCAGCATATGGAGGGTGTCTAGAAGGTCTTCAGGAATTCCCCTGAGTAGGACCAACTTCAGATATTCAGGGTCAAGTGTACACCTGGCCCTTTTGTAGCTGAGCTAGAACCTGTCTTCATAATATTCCAAGGATTCATCACTTCCCATGGTCATTCAGAAGATTTCTTCTTTGTATCTTCTGACCTACAATAGTCTCGATACTTGTCATTAAAGGCTTGCTGCATCTGAGCCCAAGTTCTGATGCTATTGCCAGGTAACCTCATGAACCAACACAATGTTGCATCCTTGAGAGTAGAAGGGAATAGTTTCAACTTTTCCTCATCTTCTGCATAGTCATAGGTTCGATAGATGACAACAAACTCAAACAAGAAGGTGTCAAGATCTTCTGTAGTCAAACTATGGAAGTGAGATAGGGCTGAAGGGCTTATATTCTTCATTTTGGTGTCCCCATTGTTCTCCCTAATGGGAAAGGTACCCTCTATTCTCTCTCCATTCCCCCTAGCATTTCCGTTTTTAGCCATTACCTTAGGAGGGATGTTTTCTTCTTCTTCTTCCCCTATAGGTTCTTCAAATATCTTTGGTTGTTCACCTAAAGGTTCTTCTTGATCACTGCCACCGAAGGTGAGAGAAGGATGGATGTGTGAGGTAGTGGGGGTGTTGGGCAAGAAGTTTCCTGAATTATCTCTATTCCTACAAGGCATGAAAGGAAATATTTTTGGTTGGTTTTTATTTTTTTTCACAGTGATTGTACCTTCAAAACTGAAATGGATTGAACAAAACAAATTTCAACTAACTGAAATGAACTTGTTGAAACCAAATTTGTAGAATTGAAAAGGAAAGCAAGGAAGTGCAGAAATTGAAAGAAATGACAAGCCTACTCTTGCTGAAATGAAATTTGCAGAATTGAAAAGGAAAGCAAGGAAATGCAGAAGCTGAAAAAAATGACTATTCTACTTCTGCTGAAATAAACTATTTAGCAGAATGTTGCAATAGAAAATAGAATAAAGCAGTAATCACAAAATACTGTGACACTTCCTCGGCAATGACGCCAAAAAGAGGTGAGCACCAGTATTGAAATAATAATGCTACAACTTGGGCTGTCCACTTTACTCTTATCAACCTAGTAGTTCGTAACAAATGTGGAAGTGATGGTGCTATATGCACAAGTACTAGTTCTTACTGAAGGTTGTCAATTGGTGAGCTGGCGCAAGATCACTAGGAGCTCAAGCCATTGAAAATTTTAGGGGTGAATGTTGGCCCTTTGGCGAAATTAAGGGGTTTTAAATTTTTAGTAGGTGAATATTTTGTATCATAGTACATTTTTACAAATCACCTCAAATAGCCCACCTTATTTTAAGGGAGAGGGTAAAAAAGGTAAATTTAGCCCTTGAAATTAGGAGTTACAACCTTCCATTCACCCATTTTAAAGAATAGGTTTTATTTAAGCGAATCCTATGGGCCAAATACCATATTTGTAAAAGAGGTATGGTAAATTAATAAAAATATAAATAAACAAGAGGTATGGTAAACAAATAAAACATTTTTTTATATTTACTCCATAAGTCACCTTATATTTACGAACACTCAAAAAATGCATCATATTTAGGTGAAACATATGGGCAAAGTAATATGGGACAAATACCATGGACTAGATTGTTATTAATACCATGAAAAAAACATTATTAACCCTAATATTAGTATTAATAAAAATAAAAATGGCACATGGTATTGACCCATGGTATTCACCAAAATGTCATCTTATATTTACGAACACTAAAAAAATGCATTATATTTAGGTGAAACCTATGGGAAAAATAATATGGGACAAGTACCATGGACTAGATTGTTATATTAATATTAATAAAAATAAAAATGGGACATGGTATTGACCCATGGTATTCACCAAAATGGCATCTTATATTTACGAACACTAAAAAATGCATTATATTTAGGTGAAACCTATGGGAAAAATAATATGGGACAAGTACCATGGACTAGATTGTTATTAATACCATGCAAAAAAACATTATTAACCCTAATATTAGTATTAATAAAAATAAAAATGGCACATGGTATTGACCCACGGTATTCACCTGGAATTGCATTCCTATTTAAATGGGGGAATAATGTATGTTAAACATTTTAGCTTGGTTAAAATAAAAAATAAAATGAAAATCAACTATTAATTTTATTAATTTTTATAAATTACTAATAGTAATTTCTAAGCTCCAGGTTTATGATAACCCCTGGTAATACCAAGATCTTACAAGATTTTATAATTGAGTAAAATATTCACCATGCCTAGTGAGAGATTCGCCAAAAACTTATATATACATATTATATTATTGATAAAATTGCCTTCCATTTTTCCTATATACCATGGAGATTCGCCCATTTATTATACTTATAAATTTAGGGGGGGTTCTTAAAATTTTCCCTCACTCAAGCCAACTTATATGGATTCCAGAAGAAGCTCTATATGTAATGAAAGAAAGGAAAGCTTACTCTACAGAGGCTATTTGAATTGCAGAAAGGAAAAACACTGAAATGTAAAATAAACCTAGAAAACCCTACTTTACAAACTAATCCTACTTTTGCAAAAAGAACTACAAAAACCATGAAATGAATGCCATTACTTACTCAAGGAATTAAAAAACATCTACTCAAGCTATTTCTAGAAGTAAATGAGCAAAAAACATCTTTTTGGATTGTTAGTTATTTTTATGTTAAATTGACATGCATGTATTTTATTGTGTGTGAAGGTGGAAGAGAATAGGTGATGTTGAAGGGCGACTTTGGGATTTGAGGAGATGTAGGATGGTGTAGATGGGTCCTAGGAGGTCTCGGGTGGCCTTCTAGAGGCTTTTCCCCCACTCGACCTTCAAAACAAAGCCTATAAGATAATCTACAAGAGGATGTAGGGGATCTACAGGAGGTCTACAAGAGGATGTCGAGAGAAGTTTTGAAGATTTTGAGGGTGTGAGAGTGGGTGGAAAAGGTAGGTGAAGGTTGGGATGATGTGCTAGGGTGCCTAGGGTCCACCAAGAATCACTGGGAGAGGGAAAGATGATTGGGAGAGAGGAAGAAGTCCTATGGAAAAATGCAAAAAACTAAGGCAGATTTGAGGTGAACTTTGGGTGACTCGTAGGGCATGGATCAAAGGGAGAATGTGATGGCTGATAGGATGAATTACTATGAGTAGAGATCTACTGCAAAAGAACTGGCGGTCAACCAATAAGATCAAGCAAGCAAGGAAGTGAGTACATCTAAAAAAACAGAATTTTGCATCAAGCTAATCTAAACTATGATCCATGGAACTGAATGTTGATCAATGATACAAGAAAAGAAAGCATGGAAGAAGACTTATTGCAAATATGGAAATTAGCATGGTGGAAGAAATCTAGAGAAAATCATTAACCTTCTAACACACTTGCAAACACTAGAAATCCTATGGAGAAGGAAAATCTGTGTTTTTGGGGTAGCAAGAGGGTATTTGCCTCAATTTATAGTCCTAAAGGGAGTAAAAGAGGCCAAGGCGCTATTGGTAGTCTTTCGAATCTTCTTTCTATCACTGCTTAAGCTGCTATAGAAAAGACAAATAGAAACAACGTTCTAAATCACCAAAAGCAACCTATTCTTAACCAAGAAAGGAATTCATCTAAAAGCAACTAATTCATAAACTGAAACAAAGCATATAAATACAAACAAAGAGGAGCTTGGCTACTTGGATTGGGCCCGAACCGAAGAGCTTCAGCCCTCTGAGGTAACTCAGTACTAGCTTAAAAAGGATTTCATCTTTATTACCAAAACAGTAATACGATTACATGAAACTGTCCACAAAAGTAAGCTCGAAGTTGAGCAAAGTTTTACAATAGAAAAAGTAAAACAAAAATCCAACAAAAATTCAACCCTAGTGAAGCCCTAGACCTCTGTACTTATACAACTGAAGCTCCTGAAATTTTCGTTAAAATCAGGGAGGCTTGGCTCCCAAAACTTGAGATAAGCATAAGCTATCCTCCACTTGTTCGGTTGCCTTCTAGTGCATTGATTTGGCTGTTTGTACTCTGAGCTGCATGAAGGGGAATTCGAAGTGGGGATTAATAAATGAGGGGGATTCCCTCCTATAAATCCTCTCGTTTTTCTACTTCGAATTATTTTTGACAATTGTCCATTGAATCTTTGACTTTGTCTTCAAAATTCAACAAAAATCTACAATAAACACATATTAGACCTCATGGCATCATAACTAACTCAACTCACTCCATAAGCATAAATATAATAAAAAAACATGCAATAATCTAAGAGAATGGTTCATTTAACTATGTTGGAAGGCAAAATGAGCCCATAATTACCCATTTATGGGGCTCATCAATGAGCATAATGATTCTCTCGGGTAGGCTCAATTTCAAACCAAACCCTTGGTCGAAAATTCAAACAGGCCACTTACACCATTATGGATATGGAAAACCCTTAGCTTAATACTCGAATTGTCCGAGAACATTAAGCATCAAATCAATCATTCAATCCCTTACTCTGTTAATTTGTAAAACACAACTAGACATGACATACCTGTAATCCATTAGATCACTGGAGAAGGAGGTTGGAAGTAGGTTTCGCAAAACCCACTATGGTGATCTCTGAACACCTCATGATTTCTTCCGCACGACCTGCAAACTAGAATCGACAACATGTCAAATGAAAGCCAACAATCGATGAACTAAATCTAAATGTCAAGAAAATTATCCATATAACTTGCCTGGTCCTTGCTGCACCTGGGAAATGAAGCCATCTACCTCAGGAGTCTTTGCTAGAGCCATGATATCCTTAATGTTATACAAACCCTCATGAAAGGAAATCCTGGTAGGAGGGTTGAACTCACCTGAAGTGAAACCCTGGTAGCAGAGCCGAGAGCTAAAGAGCAGAGGTGAATAATGAATCACATCGCCAGCAAAAAGAGTGTTGAAGATTTCTAGAACGAAGCACAACCATTGGATCAAAGCCCAAGCCTCTACACCATCGATAAGGAGTACAACTGGTGGGCAATTGGGTGAACAGATGAAGCTTGCTCTTGCCACGAATCTGTGGTAGAGTATAACCATTAATAGATAATAAATTTGAAAACCAAATCCACGTGTAACTAAAGCAGATAATGATTTGAATATGAGAATAAAATCACTTGTGCATTGTATCCCTATCAAATATCGGTGATTTGAAGGAATTATCGCATATAGAAGTCAACCTAATTATAATACCTAAGTACAATACATTATAGCCAATACATTGTAAATATTTTATACCATGTCGTAAATATTCCATGCCTAAATTGAAATTACAATTAGCGATTTTTATTTTTATTTTTGATATTTATGTGAATATGGAGGTGTGACAAGTGGTATCAAAGGAAAGGTTACCAAACTGAGGCCTTTGGAGCCAAACATATAAGCAAATGCAATTATTGTTAACTGATAGTTTTGTGCATGTACAAAAAAAGAACAACATGAGAAGGACAAACAACACTCTTCACAGAAACATCACAGGCCTAGGACCTACAAATTTTCTTGAAACCAACTCTGAAGTATGGGTATAGTTAGGAGAAGAACCTCACAACACCAATCCTACAATATTGGAGACTCTACATGAATTAAAGAAAGAAATGGTCCAACTATAGGCAAACAATGAAAGGTTAATGCTGGAACATGAAAATATTATGAAAATCCTGTCAGATAAGAAAAATCAGCATTAGTTGATTCCCAGCCCAGAACATGGACATATGTCAGGAGAACAAAAGTATCGAACTGAGTATGTGGAAATGGAGGGATGGGAGAAAATCAAGAGGAAACGTCAGATACTGCCTCCAAGCATAAAACACAGATTAGGCAGAGGACAAAACTACAAGGGGAGCTTCAGAAAATAAAGTTGTCACTCTTTGATGGGGAACTAAAGGAGGCAATTGAATCCTGGCTTATTAAAATGAATAAATATTTTCAGCTATACGAATATGACCACAACTTAAATTCTCGTTTGGCCATTTTCCAGCTGCAAGGAAAGGCCACCTTATGGTGGGAAGAGGTAAAAACTGTACAAGGGGTAAATGAACATAATATAACTTGGAAAAAGTTTCAGAGATACTTGTAAGGAAGATATTTAACTGAGCGATTCTACGAGGAGAAGGAAAAAGAGTTCCATGACCTGGGGTTTGGACAACAAATAGTGGATGAGTTTATTACTATATTTACCTCCTTACTTCGGTATGTTCCTTACATACGAGAAGAGAAGGAAAAAGTACAACTATTTGTCAGGAGTTTACCATTGTTCATAAAGGAGCGAATTGAGTTCGATAAACAAAAATGATGGATAAAGTGATATGGAAGGCCAGGATATGATATCAGCAAAGAAAACAGAAAGGAGAAGTTATGGGAAAGAAATGGACTGAGAAGAACGACAATACGTTTGTTGTTGGCAATAAGGGAAACTGAGGCAATATCAACAAAGGACCTCCTAGGGGTCATATTAACAGAAATTTGCATAGAAATTAGTCCAGATTTAGACCAACCCATGAACAGAAACCCATTAAGCGATCCGGCGGAACTGAAATCGAAGAAACAACTAGACCCCTAGTACATTGTTGGGGATATGGAGGGCCACATTACATTAAGAATTGTTCTAACAACAAAGGCACTAAACATATTTCGTAGATTCACGAGGCATTTGCGATAGGAGATGTAGCCCGGAGTATTCCAAAAATAAATGCTACCCTTGAAGATCATCAGGTAGAATACTAGTTGGCTATGGTGGAATTTGAGGATAAATTATTTTATCATATTGTACCTATTTTAATTGATCCTGGAGCTATGTTAAGTTATGTTAGTCCTAAGATAGTTGAGCAATGTAATTTACAAACCATCAAGTTTAAAAACCCCTGGTTAGTACAGCTAGCAATAAGGGCAAAGGGATGTGTGTTGGCCAAGGTCAATAACTGTCCTCTGGAAATAGCAGGTCAGCTTTTGGTGGCAGATCTAAATGTACTTCCCCTAGGATCTTAAGATGTCTTGATAGGAATGGACTAGATGGAAATGTGCTGGTCAGTTATAAACTGTAAGAAGAAAACTATTTTTTATATGAATGAGCAAGGAGAGAAACAAGAGATAAAAGGAATTTTGGGACCACTAAAATTACGACCAATAACCACCTCTCAATTGGAAAAGTTCATCAGAAAATAACTCCAGATTTATGCTATTCAGGTTGGTTATGCCAACTCAAAGGACAAGTTTTCTTGCCTAGAAAGTATCCCCATAATACAAAATTTTACAGATGTATTTCCTGAAGAAATACCAGGGCTGCTTCCAAAGAGAGACATATATTTCACAATTGAATTGGTACCAGGAGCAATCGTGGTGTCCTAAGCTCCTTATCCTATGAGCACACCAGCACTGATGGAACTAAAAATGCAATTACGGGAGCTATTGGATAAAAATTACATTTGCCCTAGTGTGTCACCATGTGAGCCCTTGTAGTATTCATCAAAAATAAGGATGGGACCCTATGTATGTGTACGGACTATCATCAACTAAATAAGTTGATTTTTAAGAATAGGTAACCTTTTCCTCACATAGATGAACTATTTGATCAAGTGAAAGGGATGATGATATTTTCAAAAATTGATCTATGACCAGGATACCACCAGATTAGAATCAGGGAGGAAGACATAGCTAAAACTGATTTTAGGATCCGCTATGGACACTACGAGTTTTTAGTGTTACCCTTCAGGCTAACCAAAGCCCCCGCAACCTTTATGTGTCTAATGAATAGTGTATTTCATCAGTATTTAGATGAATTTGTATTAATCTCTATTGATGACATACTGATTTATTCCCGGAATATTGAAGAACATAAAGAGAACCACAAGATAATGTTGTATACTCTCTGGGAACATCAATGGTATGCCAAATTCAGCAAGTGTGATTTTTATCAAGAATATATTTAGTACATAGGCCACATTATTACCAAGGATGGAATCGTTGTAGACCCCAAAAAGATAAAGACCATAATGGAATTGCCAATACCAAAATATGTAGCTAATTTAAGATCTTTTATGAGACTGGCAGGATACTATAGATGATTTGTTGAAGGATTCTCTAGGGTGGCCTATACTATTACCTACCTACAGAAAAGGGAAAAACATTTAAATGGACAACAAAATGTCAGAAGAGCTTTGAGTAGCTTAAGCATCTGCTCAACACCGCGCCAATTTTGAGCATAGCAGATCCAAGCAAGGACTATGTGGTGTGTACAGATGCCCGCAAGGAAGGGGTAGGTGGATTTTTAATGCAATATGGGAGGGTAATCACCTATGAGTCTAGGAAATTGAAGGAACACAAGCATAAATAGTCTGCCTACAACTTAGAAATGACAGCTGTCATTCATGCATTAAAAATGTGGCGTCACTATTTGATGGGTAGGAAGTTTCTTTTAATGACCGATCATCACAACTTGACTAATTACTTCAAGAAAGCCAGTTTAAATGCTAGACAAGCCCGATCGATAGATTTTCTAAGTGCATTCAATTTGAATATCAAATATCTGAAGGGAAAGGAGATCTGGGTAGCTAACACTTTTAGTCGAAAAGTACATTGTCTTTATGAAAATTCTTACAACGAAGTGTGAACTACCTTCAATGAATTAATTAAAAAAGCAGTGGATCAGGACCTAGAATATCAGCAGTTAGGACAACAAGCTCAAAACACAAACAACCATGAATATCAGCTAGGATATGAAATGAATTCCATAGGTATGCTAAATTATAATAAAATATTATATGTGCCTAACCAAAATAACATTAAAAATCTTATTCTGGATGAATATCATACGAGTCCCTATGTAGGACACCTAGGATACCAAAAAGAAATTACGGCACTCTAAAAAGAGTACTATTGGCCAGGTATGAAAAAGGATGTAGCAGAATATTTGACATGCTGCCAAGAATGTCAGCAAGTAAAAATAAAACACCAGCATCCTACTAGGTTATTGCACCCATTAACAATTCTAGAGTGGAAGTGGGAGACCATCTCCCTTGATTTTATCACATGGCTACCCAAATCCAAAAGAAAAAATGATTCAATAATGATGGTAGTAGAAAAATTAAGCAAATTAGCTCATTTTATACGAGTACAATCCACCTTCATGGTGGTGCAGATTGCCAATATTTTCATGCAAAATATTTTTAGACTACATGGGCTACCAAAAACTATAATTTTTTACTGTGATGTAAATATTACATCAGCCTTTCGGAAGACCCTGTTTGAAGGGTTAGCTACTCAGTTAAACTTCAGTACCACCTATCATCCTCAGATAGATGGGAAGATAGGACGAGTGAATCACAGAGTGGAAGATATGCTAAGAACATATGTAATGCAGCGACCATCCAAATGGAAATATTACTTACATCTAGTCAAATATTCTTATAATGACGGTTGCCATACCTCCTTACAAATGAGCCCATTTGAAGTTTTGTATGGACGTAAGTGCCACACACCATCTAGTTAGGGAGGACTGAAGGACAAGCTGATGTTGGGACCTGAGATGTTAAAAGAAATGGAAGAAATGGTTAAGAAGGTACATTATAACTTAAAAGCTACCCAAGGTAGGCAAAAGAACTTCACCAATCGAAAAATGAATTTCAGAGAATTCCAAGTAGGAGATCATGTATATGTCAGAGTACACACTAAGAATAGTACACTACAATGGAGTGGGTGTGCTAAGTTAGCACCTCAGTTTTGTGGTCCATTTCAAATTTTGGCAAGGGTTGGGCCAGTGGCATACCAGCTCACCTTACCCAGCCATATTCAAGTCCACAATGTTTTCCATGTGTCTGTATTGAAAAGATATGTTTATAATCCTAAACAGATAATCGGTTGGAAAGATATATAGGTAAGAAAGTTCCTTATGCAAGTGAAATATAACTTTAATGATAATGGAAAATTGATTCAAGTTACTATTTTTTCAAATTGAACCAGAAGGAGAAATCTTGGTCAAGAATCTAGTTATACTCGATCAGAGAGAAGTAATGCTATGGGAATGAGCTATCAGAGAGGTTAAAGTGAAATGGTAGCACTTTGGGCTGGATGAGGCCAACTGGGAGGATGAACAACTCATGAAAGAAGCCTTTCTAGGACTGTTTGCAGCGGAAAAACATTGGGATGATGTTTGATTTTAGGAGGGGTAGATGTAATGTCCCCAGAAAACTATAAATATTTTATTTTACCTTAGTAAAAACAAAACTGGATATTATGATTATTATTTGAATTAAGTATTTAATGGTGGTTAATTATTAAAGAGAGAAAATTGTTTGAGTATTAGAAAATCTTGTAAATTTTCATAACAAGGAAGTTAGGGAAGGCAGTTGCCAATAAAACCCTAACTACCTCGCTGATTATGAATGCTCCAAAGAAAGCCTTGAGTAGAGGCATGGAGAAAGGGAGGAGGAACCATGCTGAGAGGTCAGCCAGTAAGAAAAGCTAAGTATGGTGGTGACCAGATAGTGGAAGCACTGTGTGTGAAAACTTGCGGGAAGACATTGGTCTTATGAGCAAGCTCGGGGAGAGACTTGGACCTAACTGCAAGTCTCATGGTTGGGAGGATTGAAATATGTCAATAACAGAGGTGATCTCAATAGTTGAAATTTCTTCTTTATTGCATCAGCTCAGGTAGGTAAATAACCTATAAAAATCTATTTGATGTAATCTATTCTACTGAATGTTCAGAACTGGTAGAGGTTAATACCTGAATTGAATACTGTACAAGAATATTTGAAACTTAGAGGCAAATTATTCCTACATAGATAGATTCTGGGAATTTAGGTACAGACTCAGGAAGATAGTATTTATTTTGTTCTTCTGCTAGAAAGAAAAGATAGAACTAAAGATGCATAGCATAAACGAAATTAGAGTTAAACATGCACAAGATAACGATAAATAGAACTATGTCTAGTTAGTTATGAGAAGAAACAATGAATGACTAATTCACTACAAACAAAAATAAAGAAAAACAAAGAAAATGGACGATGGTATATGTAGAAGAAATAGGAAAATCCTATTTAACTTTCCAAATTAAAAGAATCATTGTAACCCTTCTCTTTTTTTTACATTTCCTGTGATTAGGAAATAAAATCCAAAGAAGAGGAATAATGTACATTGAATAGTGGAAACTTGAAATCTTTAGGAAGAAGCTACCATGAAAGCATGTTACCAAAAACCATATTATATTCATATAGCAAGTGTAACCATGGAAAACATACAAATATATATATATATATATAATATATATATATATATATATATATATATATATATAGATAGATAGATAGCAAGAAGATAAACTTCTTGCCACAAGATTGGTGTATATAGGAATTTAAAGAAAGGTGAAATGAAGAGCCTCCAATATTGTATATTAGAAAAATAGAACTTAAACATAAACCCAGTACCTCAAATATTACACATTTGGAAAATAACAAAACTTAAATATGACCCAACTTCTCATATGCATCACTCCCCAGAACTCGGGAACGTGCAGAGCAAAGAATACCCAATTAAATAGAAGTTTTAAAAAAGAAGAATTTAGATAGTCGTAGCTTCAAGCTTCACATGTCAGACACACTTGGAAGTGTCATAGAGAAGGGACTCGGGCTTCTATCAAGTTTACAGAAATTGGCAACATAAAACCCTAAAACAATTTAAAAGGAAACTAAATGAGTAAACTATAAGACACTAAAGGTTTCCATCGAAAAAGCTTCGAAATAACAGAGTGTTCTATAAACATCTCAAACAAAGGCAATTTCCCTATTATCATAATGATTCTCTATAGTAGGCTCAATCTAAGACCAAACCATTGGTCTAGAATTCAAACAGGAAACTTACACCATTATGGATATGGAAAACCCTCGGCTGAATACTCCAACTATCTAAGAACATTAAGCACCAAATCAATCATTCAATCCCCTACTCTGTTAATTTGTAAAACGCGGCTATACATGACAAACTT
Source organism: Pinus taeda (assembly GCA_000404065.3). Lineage (NCBI taxonomy): Eukaryota > Viridiplantae > Streptophyta > Pinopsida > Pinales > Pinaceae > Pinus > Pinus taeda. Next base: position 107,530 of record APFE030910653.1, on the reverse strand, counting down.
GTAATCAATTAAATGACTGGAGCAGGAGGTTGGAAGAAGGTTCCGTGAAACCCACTACGGTGATCTCTAAGCACCTCATGATTGCTTCCATGTGACCTGTAAACTAGAATCGACAACATTTCAAATGAAAGCTAGCAGTTGATAAACTAAATGTAAATGTCAAGAAAATTATCCATATAACTTGACTGGTTCTTACTGCACCTGGGAAGTGAAGCCATCTACCTCAGGAGTCTTTGCCAGAGCCATGATATCCTCAGCGCTATACAAACCCTCATGAAGTGAAACCCTAGTAGCAGAGTTGAACTCACCTGAAGCAAAACCCTGGTAGCAAAGCCAAGGGCCAAAGAGTAGAGGTGAACAATGAATCACATTGCCAGCAAAAAGAGTGTTGAATATTTGTAGAATAAAAGACAGTCGTTGGATCGGAGCCTGAGCTTCCACACCATTGATGAAGTGAGAGGAACAAGGTAAGGAGTACAACTGGTGGGTAGCTCGGTGAACGGATGAAGCCTGCTCTTTCCATGACTCCATGGTAGAGTATAACCATTAATACATAATAAATTTGCAACCCAAATCAACAGTAACTAAAGCTGAGAATGATTTGAATATAAAAAGAAAATCACTTGTGTGTTATATCCCTATCAAATCTCAATTATTTGAAGGAATTATTGCATACGGAAGTCAGCCTAATTCTCATACCTAAGTACAATACATTATAGCCAATACATTGTAAAAACTTTATACCATGTCGTAAATCTTTCGTGCCTTAATTGAAATTACAATTAGAAATGTTTTTTTTATTATTATATATATTTATGTGAATATGGATTTTAAAAAGACATTGAATAAGTTAGCAAAATATTATGATCACTCTACAAATCTTCTGTTACTTTCTGAGAGTTTTCATTCTTCCACCACTAATAATATTAAAGACTAACAACAACATATCTTATGAAGCATGAGAAGAAACGAAACGAGATTCATTAATAAATCACAATAACAACAAAGATCATGCAGTAAGGAAAGATAAAGCACAACCATAAATTAAATGGTATTCACTATAGGAAAATAATATAGTTCATAATAAATTACTCGTATCTGAACAAATGAGGCCCACTAATCGTGGAAGGATTTATAATAGAAGTTGTAATTAATTGAAATGAACAAGCATTGAGTAATCTCAAAAATTTAACCAAGTAACAACTACATTGAACCACCACTTGATTTTGTTGAGGGTTATACTAAAAGGATAACGAATCCATATTAAATAAAAGAAACCCGAAATTCCAACACCCTCTCAAGAACCCTTCAGGGGTTAAACACAAATTACACACTTGTAAATTCATGGGAAGGAAAACCACCATTAATATTTGTGGAAGTTCGAGACCTGTAGGAATGTTCCTGGGGAGGAGGGTCTACCTGTAACAAGGAACATAAACTAGGTTAGCAAGAATTTGACTAATGATAATGGCTAAAGAAAATCCTATGGCTATGGAAGCAGAGGCTTACCTGTAGATCTATAGGATTCATCTCAAAATATTACTCCGTGTGGTGGGGTATCAAAAACCCATTAGAAAACATAAAATAAAATCCTTTGAGCCACCTTGAAAGCCCAAGCCCAATCAAACATAGTCCATTCAAGAAGCAACTGATTACTTTCCAGAAGAAGCGAGGAGAATTTTCAGATGCGAAATCACAACAAGAGAACCCTAGAACCGAACTCAAATGCAACCTTGTTGTGATACTCTCGAACTCTCAAGAAACATCCAATCAAACCAACAATGTATTAAGATGTAAGAGTGGGGGTACAATAGGACTGTAACAGAAAAAGGATGTAAAATAACCTTGCCATTTAATTTAGGAAATGTAAGAAGACTGGGTTCAACTCGTCGTGTCTAGAATTACTTAAGGGCACTAGGGTATGTAGGGATTCAAAATGTAAGGCCTGAAACCATTTCGCCAGAGTTATCGACACCAAAAAATAAATAAGGAAAATGTTGTCAAAGCAAGAGTGGTTGGGCCATATTAGTTTTTCAATCCCTGTCTAGTTAACTCTTAGTCGTCCAATTCGAAGAGGAGATGTGAACTGTTAATGGAGCACTAATCCCAAATCTTGGATTCCAAGTGGATAATATTGTCGCAATTTCTAGAGGCCTCTATGCTAACATTATCAATTAATCCATTAAATGAGCTAGACAGTAATCAACTATATCATCATGACTGAAATATTAAGGTTTCATTGCATTATGATAAATACCATGTGAATGTAACGAGCCTAAATCATACCCAAAAAAACAATTTCCTTTCTTTGACTTTTATAGTATAATACTATATCGAAAGATTGTTTATATAAGTTAAAATTCCCTTAATTAACAATGGGGTTTAACATCAATGCAAAGATGTCATGTATGGTGTACAATGGTTGGTACTTGATAATATTTTTCGTGAGCGATATAATGGAACCCTTGATTAGGTTGTGGGTTTTCTTTTGTTTTTATATGAATATGATTTGTTATAGTACTAGTTATTAACCCTTTACCCCGACCCTTAGTCAAACCCGACTATCTCCTTAGTTTCCCTCACCCCTTCTTCCCCATACCCATTGTGTCAGCCCTCTGACTTCTCCACCATAACCCTGCTTAGATGGCACACTGACCTTTAAATACTTTGGTGAGATGGAAACTCATGCCCATCCCTTCCACCCACTAGGGAGGATAGTACACCTAGTACTTATCTTTTTGGTCTGATAAGAAAACCCTTCTGCAACAAACAACTGGATTCATCCATCAATTAGGTGGGCACACCTCTTGATGGTTATGGTTTTGAGGTGGGATCAAGTGTAGAGATTCCCTACTTGTCCACCTATGGTTCTAATTTCACTTTCCTAACCCTAGGTGTATTTTGTTTCCCTACTCTACTAAGTTTTCCATTTTGGTTCCTTTGGAGACTAGAGCAGAGAGAGGTATGAGCTATTGTGGAAAGGGTTAGCTCATAGATGCCATAGGAGTTACTTCTACTTCTTGTTTTAAGATTCAACATTTTCACATTATTGTACACCACTGCCACTGCCTTTTGATGAAAGGCCTTTAGACTCTAGCAAAACTAGCTTCAACATGGCTCCATCGTTTATGTGATCTGAGTTACTCTCTTTTCCTAATTTTGGCAACTCTTTGTCTATAATTTTCAATGGCTCTACTATAATTTTTTTTATTAATGAATTCTTGTGGTTCTCGTACAGGGAAATTTCAAGGAGTTTTCAATGACTTTCATTTCCTTTGGCACGACGGTGCTCCTTGGTACCCAGGTAAGCTATCTCTCAAGATTTCTTATGCAATTATGTAGTTCTAATTTGGGGTTTCTCCTTTTCTCTAAATTTTCTCATGATGTCAATGTTATGTGCAAGGGGTTGGATGTTGTTCTATGCTCTAGCACTTCTATAGGAAAATCTCTTTTATTTCCTTTCCCCTTTTTGTTATTATTTAGCCAAGTAACATGGGTTTTACCTTTTAGTAACTAGGTATTTTAATTTTTAATGACAGCCCAAGTAATATTCAATAGCGACCAAGTTTGTTCTCACATTTCCAACAGAACTAGGCACAACTCATTTGTCTTTTGTCATCTTATTCTAGGTTGGTGGCTTCTTGGTCGCTCCTGCCTCCACCCCATGTGGCTAGCCGCTTTGCAACTGTACTCCTCTAACTCTCAATTCATTGAGTATGGGTGGTTGTTTATTCTGATTTCTCGTGGGCTCTTAGAATGCCTTTCTATTTGCCTTGGCATTCTCGATTGCAGACCCGAGTCTCCCAGGCATCTACCAACCCTTGTTGGGTCGTAGATCTACAACATACTAGAAAAACATTTTATTGCATTCACTACATCTTATTTCAGGGCTTCGTTTAGCCTATAGTCTTAGTCTGTGTCTAATTTATTGGTGTGCGACTCTACCAATATGTATGATGTTTTTGAGGTCGCACTAGTTGGGTCGGATAAGTCCTCCGTTCTTGAGTTCAACATAAAACAAAAATGTTGTATCCTACTGGTGTACTAATGATTTATTTTTATTTTTAATGGAAGAGAGATATGCTTTATTTAAATGCAAATTCATATTTTTACTGTTTATAATCGCTGTCAAGATTTTCTTAGTATACTTCATGTATTTTAGTTTTGAGAATGGTGGTAGGAGCATTTGCATCCTCATTCTCAGTCTCCAGCATTTACTAGTTATTATATTTCTAGTGTTCTCTTTTACGAGTTAATTATACTGTCCTTACAAAAATGCCCTATTTTTGTTGTTGTGGTCTTGAACTTAGTCATCACTACTTTTCAACTATATATATGGATTTTTTTATTACTCATTACTGCAAGTTCTAGTCAATACTACTCTATGGTTGTTGTAGCTATGGCATACACAATTATTTTGTCAAAGTGTACGCGCCATATTCCACTACAATTCCCTAGAAGCATGTAGCCATAGTCTTTGATGTGCTTTCCTACTAGACTTAACTATACATGTCCTCTGTATTGGATTATTATTACTTCAAGTGATTATATACTACCATTAAATTGTCTAAGCTTATCAGAATCTGTGTCATTACATGCATTCATGGTGGTTAATATAATTTCCTATTTAGACTTAACCTTGCATGCCCTTGGTATCGTTTTTCTTATTAATTTATTAGTATAGCCATGCATATGTGTTCCACTTGCACTAGACGAAAAATGATTTAGACATACTCATACTATCATTATAGCCATGCATGTGTTATGATTGTAGTACTCAACATATGGTTTTACTTGTTTGACCTACCAGTGTTTCCATGCATGCACTCTATTTGCACTCTGACATAATTTCCTTTTTTTATAAACTCATACAAACATAAAGGATAAGAAAAACCACAGGCTAAATTCTTTCAGAAATACTACTTAAATCACGCATGCATGGATTTCCTTTTAAGTACTTTTGATTACTTTACATCGTGCAAATAGTATGCTATGATTGATCCACATACTACATAATGTTGTAAAGAATGGTTAGTTAAGCATATAAATCATTCATACCCATCTCACTTCCCTAATTTAATAATAACCATATAACAAGAATTGTGTATTTACTTCACCCGAGTTTCTGAAACACTTCCTCACATACTTATAAGTTAAATTACGCCTCTTAGCACCAGAACATAACTAACTCTACAATAGTTCTAATCTGTTTCTTTTTTTATACTTCATAATTATAAAATTATCGAGACTCTTGATGGGTACATGATATTCTGACTAGTACTCTTATGCAGGAAATCTATGGCTAGCCACACCAAACCTCCCAACCATGAATCACCTTTGATTTCCCCCAAGCTCTGATAAATTTCTAGGCCTCGGTAACCTCTACTGAACCTTGATAATGTTTATTTAACATTATCCTGCTCATAAATTCTTTTCCTTGGTAGCGTCCTACCTTTGGGGGTTTTGTTTCTGCTCATCTTAGGCTTTTTAACTCTTTTTCCTAAAAGCAAAAGCCTTCTTTTCTCCTTGCATCAATTTTATTCCTGGTATTTATCTCCCATCGATATATCATATATATCCATATATATATTATTTTATTTTAGGAAAATCAAGGTGAATCTAATTCTTCTCATGTTCTGGAAAGTTTCATCCTGTACTCTAGTGTCAGCCAATATAGTTTCAACAATAAAATCAACAGCTTTATTTATAATCTTCAACATCCTTTCCAACTATAGTAAGTTTGTTTCATCCTAGTAAAGTCACTAAATATGGTAACCATCAAATGACTAATTAATTAATTACAATGAGGGGTGTTACATCATCCCCCCCTTCAAATTTAACACTGTCCTCATTGTTATTATTCATAAGAAAATAATTCTAGATATGTTGCCTTCGTGAAATCGTATTTTTCCTAGGTTGTCTCCTGAGTAGTAAAGTACCGCCACTACACTTTAACCTAAGTAGTGACACAATTCCATAGTATGATTTCTCTTCGCTCCAAAATGTAGAGTGGTTCGGGCAATAAGTCTCCTTCATGGTCCACCTGCAAGAGATGCCAATCAATTATATGAGAGTTGTCATGCACATATTCTTTTAACAATGACACATGAAATACATTATGTACTTTAACATGAGTAGGTAGAGCTAATTGATATTCTATTGGACCTATTCATCCCAGTACTTCAAACAACCTATAGAACCGTGGTGCTAGTTCCCCACAACTGCCAGTACTCAAAGTTCTTTTTTTAGGTTTGAATCTTAGGAGTCCTCTTCTTACCTGCATAGCTCTTTTGATTGTCTTGAGTGTTTTTAACGTTTTGTTTAATTTTTTACACTCTTTCTTCCATTTCACCGAAGACCTCAGGTCCAAGGATCAACCTATCTTCTAGTTGACTCCAGTTGTGAGGAGTATGGAACTTTTTGAAATAAAGAGCTTCAAAGGGGCTCATTTTGATGGAAACCTAATAATTGTTGTTATAGGAGAACTCGGCTAGATGTAGAAGTCTCCCCATTTTTTGTGTTTATCCATTACATACATTTGAATCAGATCCTTGAAGATCTGATTCCTTCTTTTAGTTTGCACATCCGTCTGTAGATCTAGTACCAAAATTTCTGAATAATGATTTCCAGAAATTTGAGGTGAACTTTGCATCTCAATATGATATGATCATTTTTGGTATACCATGTAGTCTAAAGATATCTCTCATGAAGATATTTGTAATTTGTGTCATTCCAAAGGTATATTGCATGGGAATAAAGTGTGTTTCCTTTGTTAGTACATCTACTACCACGATAATGGAATCTTTCTGTATAGGGTCCTTGGTAATCTAGTTATTAAATCCATAGAAATCACTAGTCATTTCCATTCTAGAATGGGTAGTGAATTCAATAGGCCCACAGGGTGTTTATGCTCTACTTTCACTTGTTCGCATTGCAGGCATTTTGTTCAGGAATCCACTACATCCTTTTTCATTCTGGCCCAGAAAAGTTGTTTTCATAGAGAAGTTATCATTTTCTAGTATATGGGGTGGCTAGCATATGGCTTCTTATGCTGCTCATCAAAAATAATCTATTTTAGAGTGGTAACTTTGGGAATGACCATGTACCTTGGTAGGTGATTAGTCCTTGAGGATTTATTCGATACCCATTTTTTTCCCTTATTATATTTTATTCTACAACTTCTAATACTATGGTTCCTATTGCTGAGCTAATCTTACCTGCTTCACAAAATTTGTCCTTAAACTTACTCTTGTATATGCAATTGAAGCATGAGCATGTCAATTTAATGAATCAACATGCTCACTTAATGCATCAACAATCTTGTTTTCCTTTCCTTTAATATCTTTGATTTCAAATTCAAATTTGCTAAGGAAGGCTAACCACCTTTCCTGCCTTGCATTCAAGTCAAGCTAACTGAAAAAATATTTAAGACTAATGTAGTAGGTCATTAGAACAAAATTCCTCACCAGCAAATAATGCCTCCACATTCTTAAGGCATGAATCACTGCAACTAATTCTAAGTCATACACAACATAATTCTACTCATGTTTCTTCACTTTCCATGATTCATATGCTACTACAACATTGTCTTGTAGCAATACCCATCTTAAACCTTGAAGGCATGCATCAGTGCCTATTAAAAGCTCCTTATCTGGATCTGCTATCGGTAGGACAGGAGTCGTTGTGAACATTTTCTTCAGTTTATTGAATCTTTCCTGGAATTTTTCTTTCCACTCAAACTTCGCTCTTGTTTTCTAGAATGAAGTGATGGGGTAAGCCAGTTTCGAGAAGTCCTTTATAGTTTTGCAATAGTATCCCACAATTCCCATAAAGGAACGAACTGTAGTTACATCTTTTGGTATTGGCCATTCTAGAATGGATTTAACTTTCTCAGGATATACTGCCAACCCTTCCTTAGAGATGACATGTCCTAAGTATTGTATAATGGGCTTAAAGAATTCACACTAAATTCCTTTTGTATATAGTTTATGTTCTCTTAATCTCTGCAATACCAACCTTAAGTGTTCTTGATGTTCTTCTTTGTCTTTTGAGTACATAAGGATGTTGTCTATGAAAACCAACATGAAGCAATCCAAGTACCAACGTAGCAAGTTGTTCATGAGACATATGAAAGTTACAGGTGCATTGGTGAGGCTTAATGGTAGCACCACAAACTAGAAATTCCTATACCATATTCTAAAAGTCATTTTCTAGATATCCTCCTCCTTTATATGTAATTGATGGTAGCCTGTTCTTGGATCAATTTTTGAAAAGAGTGTGGCTCCTCTAACTTGATTAAACATATCATCTATTCTTGGTAGGGGGTATATGTTTTTAACTCTTAATTTGTTCATTTATCAGTACTGAATACACATTCTTTACGTACCATCCTTCTTCTTCATAAACAGTATTGGAGGCCACGAGGGATAGAAGTTGGGTTTTATGTAACTATTATGTAGCAATTCCTATAGCTAAATTTTTAACTCCAATAATTATGGAGTGATCATACGATATGGGGCCTTGGATATAGGAACAACTCCGGTTACTAGATTTATAGTAAAATCTATATCTTGAGATGGGGGTAATCCTGAAAATTCCTCTAGAAAAACATCCAGGAATTCCTTTATGATTAGGATCATCTCTAATTCTTCTTTTTCAGTCAGCCGGGCCCTAAATTCAACTTGCATCAAGTACAATTGACAGCCATTTTGGGCACTTCTTTTAAGCTGTAGAGATGAAATTTGTCAAATGGATACCGGTTCCACTTTCCCTTTGATCACTCTAGAGACCCCATTCATCCCAACACATGCCACTATTTTTTCTAAACAATTTATAACAGTGACTTGCTATTCTAACCAGACCATTCCAACTAATAAATCATATGACCCAAGTGGAACAAGATTTAATTATAGCTTTGAAGAGTACCCATTAAAATCAACCATGCATTATTTCACGTGTTGGGTTACTCTTCACTTGCTTCCTGTGGCTAGCTGCACTAACCATGCATTTCCGAATTTTTTTTTTTTAGATTGCATTTTTTTACAATTTGGGGGCTAATATAACTTAGTGTAGCTCCCAGATCTATCAAAATAGACACACATTGGTTTAAGATGTTACCTTCAATTTCCAGCATAGTAGCCAGATGTTCAACTTGTCAGTTTTCCAGGGCTGCACTAATCCTCATTATGTTCCTTGGAACATCATGAATAGTACTGGGCTCACTTACAACCTGGATGTTTTAGATGGATCAAGGATTGTGTGGGAAGTCCCTTAGCATATGTGACTCTCTACACCTATAGCACTTTAAGAGTTCCTTGGCAACAACATATGTTTTATTTTTCTGCTCTGCCACTCTCGAACCCGTATAGGATTGAGCTGGAAAGGGTACTTCTCCATTCATTCCCTTCCTTTTATGATGATCTCTACAAAAAAAATTCAGGTAGAGTGTATTTTGTTTCTTCGCACCCCCACCAACTCTATTGTGTTCCTTCGTCCTCCACAGTTTGCCACCTTCATTTTTAATTTTGAACTATTGATAACATAGCCAATCCTTTCTGACCACCCTGTCCATGGTCCTTCGGTTATCAAACTGAATTCTTTCCTTATAGCAGACTAGCAAGCAATTCAGGAAACACTGAATTTTTGTTTTTTTTTTCCTCTTTCAAAAATGGCACGTACTGCAACAAGTTGGTGATTTTGTTTACAAATTCATCCATAGTCATTTGCCCAAACTTCATCTTATGGAATTCTTTAACCCTATTGTCATAATACCTTTCACTCAAAAATGTTTCCTTGAATTTCTTCTGAAATTTCTCCCATGGAATTGTTATTTTCTTCAAGCACTTGAACACTCCTCTCTTCCCACCATAGTGTTGCCTTATCCTGCAATTGGTAAATTTCCAATCACAATTTTAGGTTACTTTCACACTCATCTACTTTAAAGTATTTATTCATATTCAGTAGCCATGCCTTCGCGTTGTCCTCCTTGTCTCCATCAAATACTGATGGATTGATCTTTCTAAATTCACCTGGCAACTCTGCTTTCATTCGCTTCTTGTGTGCTTTTAGTGACATAGGATCAGATTCCCCTCCACTTCCTGACTTGTTAGACTCTATCTTCCTCATGCCTTTAGTTTCTACACTCGTGTGACTAGACTTCTATATGATTCGAGTCTCTAATTAACTTCTCCTATTCTTCATTGGCTTTCAGAAGCCTGTCATTACTACTAAGGAGTTGAGCCAACTCCAGTTGTGGGGTTTTTGCCATTTCCACCAACTGGGAGGATATGGATGTACTACCCTCTTCCCCCATTTCCACATATAGTTATTCTTCTCTTGTGTTAGGTGACAGAGGTTCTTCCATAACTATCCATAATTTCAATTTCCTACAAAACATTCCAAAGTAGATAAGAACAATTGGCTTTAGTTTTGTATATGTATATATATTTTTGTTTCTTTGTGCACACAATTTCTAATGCTGATGCCCTGTTTAGGCTCCAGAGCAAAAACCTGGCTCTAATACCATTTTTAATGAACCTAAACATACCCTAGTTATTTTTTTCTTTTCACTCACTGTTATAGTATACTATTATATCCAATCATTTTTTCTATAACTTAGAATTCCCTTAATTAAAAATGGTGTTTAACATCAATGCAGACATGTCATATATGGTGTAGAATGGTTGGTACTTGATAATATTTTCCGTGAGCGATATAATGGAACCCTTGATTAAGTTGTGGGTTTTGTTTTGTTTTTATATGAATATGTTTTGTTATAGGCCTAGTTATTAACCCCTTATCCCGACCCTTAGTCCAACCCCACTATCTCCTTAGCTAGCCTCACACCCTCTTCCCCATACCCATTGAGTCAATCCTCCTACTTGTTCACCATCACCTTGATAAGATGGCATGCTAATATTTAATTACTTTGGTGAGATGGAAACTCATGCCCATCCCTTCCACCAATTGGCGATGACAGTACACCTAGTACCTATCTTTTCATGAGGTGGGAAAACCCTTCAGCACCAAAGAATTAGATTCATGCATCAATTAGGTGGGCACACATCTTGAGGGTTATGGTTTCGAGGTAGGATCAAGTCTAGATATTCCATCCTTCCCAATCTACTGTTTTTATTTCAATGACCTAACCCTAGCCGTATTTTGTTTTTCCTCCTCTGCTAAGTTTTCCATTTCATTTCTTTAGGGGACTAGAATAGAGAGGGGTACGAGCTATTGTGAAAAGGGTTGGCTCATGGTCGCCATAGGAGTTACTTTTACTTCTAGTGTTAAGATTCGATTTTTTCACATTATTTTGCACCACTTCCACTGCCTTTCAATGAAAGATCTCCAGACTCCAGCAAAATTGGCGTTGGCTTGGCTCCACTGTTTAGGTGATCTCAAGTATTCTCTTTTCCTCATTTTGAAAAGTCTCCATCTATATTTCCGAAGGGATTAGTTATGGTTTTTTTTATTAACAAATTCGTGTGGTTCTTGTGTAGGCAAAGTTCAAAGAGTTTTTAGTGACTATCATTTCCTTTGGCGCAAGAGTGCTCCTCGGTAGCTAGTTAAGATGTCTTTGAGGAACTCTTGTGTGATCCTATAGTTCTAAGTTGGGGTTTTTCCCTACCTCTAACTTGTCTCATGATTTTAGTCTTTTGTGCAGGGGGTTGGATGTTGTTTTGTGCTCTAGTGTTTGTACAGGTAAATATTTTTTTATCTCCTTTTCCCCTTTTCATCATTATTTAGCAACGTTGCATGGGTTTTAATTTTTAGTAACTGGGTATGTTAAAGATGGCCCGGGTAAGCTTCATTGTTGACTAGGTTTGTTTGCACATTGCTAGCAGAATTGGGTGCATCTCATTTTTCTTTTGTCATCTTATTCTAGGTTGATGGTCTCTTGGTCTCTCCTACCTTCCCCCCATGGGGTTTTCCTCTTGTAGCTGTACTCCTCTCACTCTCAATTCAAGGCGATTATTCATTTCGGTTTCCATTTCGCACTGATAATACCTTTCTGGTTGTCTTGGTATTCTCAGTTGTAGGCCCAAGTCTCCTAAGCATCTACCAAGCCTTGTTGGGTCGTAGATCTAAAACCTACTAGAGAACTGTTCTATTGTATTCATTGCTTCTTATTTCGGGGCTTCATTTAGCATATAGTATTATTCTGTGTCTAACTTATTGGTGTACTACTTTTTCAATATGTATGACGTTTTGGAGGTCACACTGGCTAGGTTTTCTATGTCCTCCGTTGTTGAGTTCGGCATGAAACGAAAATCTTATATCCTACTCGTGTACTTGTAATTTTTTAGTTTTTTAATGGAAGAGAGATAATCTCTAATTTTTCGCAGCTTTGTATTTTTACTATTTACAATATCTATCAATATTTTCTCAATATACTTCATGTATTTTAGTTTTGAGAATGATGGGAGGAGGATTTGTATCCTCATTTTCAGTTTCCACCATGTACTAATTATTATATTTCTATTGTTCCCTTTTTCTAGTTAATTCTACTGTCCTTACAAAACTGCCTTATTTATGTTGTTGTGGTCTTCAACTTAGTCATCACTCTTTTTCAACTATGTATATTGAATTTTGTATTACTCACTGCTGCAACTTTATTACTTATGCACACTAACTGCATTATAATGGCCTTTCTCCTTTGTCTAGTTCTTTTCGATACTAATCTATGGTTATTGTAGTTCTAGCGTAAAAAGTTCATTTTTCGAGGTGTAACCACCATATTCCACTCTCGTTCCCTACATGCAAGCATACATAGTCTTTGATGTGGTATCCTACTAGACTTACTGTACATGTCCTTTGCATTGGGTTATTATTATTTCAAGTGATTATATACTACGATTAAATTGTTTAAGACTATCATAACCTATGTCGTTACGTGCATCCATGGTGGTTAATATGATTTCCTATTTAGAATTAACTTTGCATGCCCTTGGTATTTTTTTGTTATTTCTAGTTAGTTGATCTTGCTGCTCCATGTTTCACGTCGAAGAACAACTTTACTGACTCGTTGATTTGCATTGTAATGCATATGTTCTACTTGCACTAGGTGACAAATGATTCTACATATTCATTCTGATTATTATGGCACAAGTTTGGTTATTCATTTATTAGAATGGTCATGAATATTGGTTCCACTTACACTAGGTGACAAATTATTTCTACACATTCATCCTATCATTATAGCCATGCAGTTGTACTGATTGTACTACTCCACATATGGTTTTTCTGGTTTGACCTTTCAGTGCTACCATGCATGCACTATGTTTGCACTGTAACATAATTTCCTTTTTTTTTTAAACTCATATAAACATAAACGATAAGAAAAAGCACCAGCTAAATTCTTTCAGAAATACTACTTAAATCTCACATGCATGGATTTCCTTTTAAGTCCGTTGATTACATTCCATCCTGCAAACAATATGCTATGATTGATCCAAATACTAAATAATATTGTAAAGAATGGTTAGCTCAAGATCTGAATCATTCATACCCATCTCACTTCCCTAAATCATAATGATAATCATATAACAAGAATAGCGTATTTACTTCATTTGAGTTTCTACAAAATTTCCTCACAAAGTTATAAGTTAAAACTATGCCTCTAAGGACCAGAACAAAACTGAATCCAAAATAGTTCTAATCTATACCATATTTCTATTATACTTCATCATTATAAAATTATCTAGATTGTTGATGGGCACAGGATCTTCTGACCATCACTCTTATGCAGGAAATCTATCGTTCACTGCACTAGACCTCCCAACCATGAATCACCTTTGATTTCCCCTGAGCTATGATAACCTTCCAGGACTTAGTAACATCTACTGAGGCTTGCTAATGTTTATTTAACATTATCCTGCTCATATATTTTTTCCCTTGGCAATGTCTTGCCTTCAAGGGTTCTTTTTCCCCTAAGCCTAGCATTGTTAACTCCTTTTCCAAAAAGTATCAGCATTCTTTTCTCCGTGTGACGCTTTATTCCCAGTATTTATCTCCCACCATGATGTCATATATAACCATATATATATTATTTAATTTTAGGAAAATCAACGTGAATCTGATTCTTCTCAGATTCTGGGAAGTTTAATCCTCTACTCTCATGTGAGCCAATATAATTTCCAAAATAAAATCAGTAGCTTTATTTATAATCTTACACATCCTTTCCAACTATAGTAAGCTTGTTTCATCCTAGTAAAGTCACTAGAGATGGTAACCATCAAACGACTAATTACTTACTTACAATGGGGGTGTTATAGTGAACCGGTAGCATGTTTATAATCTTACAAGTGTATTGTGTAAATGATAGAAATCTCAATTTGTGGATATATTCGTTATAGGTGGTATCAAAGAAAAGGTTCCACACTAAGGACCTGATTGGACATCACTAAAACCTCTCTGTGTGTGTGTTCATAGGAAGAAGATAAATTATCATGAGGAGGAGAAGTGGACTCACCCCTACACCTTCAGCAAGACCCAATACGGAACGTGATACAATACAGGTAGAAGGAAACAAATTTGAGTTGTGGACTTAGGTGGAAAGTGAATCGTGTAATAGAGTCATTGCAATGATGGAGACAATCCAATAGCTTCAAGAAGAAATGGTGACTCTCTGAATAGAAAAGGAACAACTTGTATGAGAACAAGAATGGATTATCAAAAGACTAACGGATAAGCAAAATCATCGAAATTCAAAACCAAGTTCTGATAATAGTAATCAGGGTGAGTCTAATCAGAGAAAATAGGACTCTGTGTTGGATGGGAGGCAAACATAGGAGTCCGCAGGGGGTCAGAAGACACAAGATAGCAAGATCAAAGTGACCTCTGTCAATGACGAGCGTAAAAACAAAAGTAAATGATGAAAGGTTGAATTACAAGGATAATCTAAAAAAAATCATCCCCTAAGCTATGATGGTGAGACTAAGGAGGCTGTTGGGTGCTCGTTAATATACTTAATGAATTATTTTCTGATTTATAATTACAACGAGAAATTAAAGGCCCGATAATATTTTTATCAATTATGGGGAAATGATACCCACTGGTGGGAGGAAATAAAGGTTGTACATGTTGTTAAATAACAATCAATTACCTAGGATGCATTTCATAAATATTTCCATAAGAAATACATACAAAATGGTTTTATGATGATGGAACGAAGGAATTTCATGAATTGTGACTGGGACAATTGACCGTGGATGAGTATGTGGCTAAATTTATCGCCTTGTGATATGTACCATATTTACAAGAAGAAAAAGCTAAGGTACAGTAGGTTGTAATTAGTTTTCTGGCACACATGAGGGAATGACTAAAATTTGAGTACCCGAAAACTATGCACGATGTTATGCGGAACGCCAGAATCTGTTACTCGCATACGTAGAAAAAGGACATTAATAAGAGTTGGAAAATGAAGAAGTGGAAAAGGGAAACACCAAATAATAGAAGTAATCGAATGACTAAACATTGAAATAATGTCAAAGGACAGTAGGGGGATACCACAGAAAAATCGATTTGCAAATGAAAACAAGCCTGTGAATCCATCTAGCAAAGTTGAAGGCGAGATAGGACAAAGGCCACCTTTACGATCTTGGGGTTGTGGAGAACCTCATTATATTAAAAATTATCCACATCATGGGGTATTGGAGCCAATAGTGAACCTGTAGGAGGCATCAATACTGGGTGATATAGCAAGGGAAATACCTAAGACTAATGCAACATTGGATGACCGATATGTAGACTATTAACCCAACATGATTGAAATGGAAGGTAAAATTTCTAAACATGTTGTTTGAATTTCAATAGATACTAGCGCCATTCTATGTTACTTAATTCCTAAACTAGTATATCTATGACAACTACAAACTAAGAAATTTAAAAGCCCCTCGTTCGTTTAACTCACTAAAGGAGCCATGCAGTGGGTGGGAGCTAAGGTGGAAGATTGTTCCATTGAAATAGCAAATCAAATCATTAAGGTTAATTTAAATATCTTACCTTTAGGTTCATATGACATTTTGATATGAATGGACTCGTTGGAGGCTCATTGATCTTTGGTAAATTGTAAGGAAAAGACTGCCAACATTTTTGATGATGAAGGTATTAGATGAGAACTATAGGGCATGAAGAGGCCAATACAGTTAAGACCCATCACTCCTTCCCAACTAGGTAAGTGTTGAGAAAAGGTTGTCGTATCTATGTGGTACAAGTAGTATATGGTAAATGTGATAATGCAGCCCATGAGTTTAAGAATCTACCGATAATTCAAGATTTCATGGATGTGTTTCTGGTGAAAATACTGGGGCTGCCACCTAAAAAGGATATTGATTTAACCATAGAATTAATGCCCAAAGAAATCCTAGTTTCGAAGGCTCCATATAGGATGAGTGTGCCTAATCTAACAGAATTGAAAATGCAACTTCAATAACTGTTGGATAAGAATTACATACACCTTAGTGTATCGCCCTGGGGAGCACCAGTGTTATTTGTAAGGAGAAAAGCCAACACATTGAGATTGTACATTTATTACCACCAATTAAATAAATTAACCATTAAAAATAAATATCAATTAATGAGAATTGGTTAACTATCTGATCAGGTCAAAGATGCTAAGATATTTTGTAAGATTGATTTAAGATCGGGGTATCATCAAATTTGAAGAAAAGAAGAAGATATAGGCAAGACCACTTTTTGCACCCGTTATGGCCATTATGAATTTGTGGTCCTACCTTTTGGACTAACCAATTCCCCTACAACATTCATGAGTCTGATGAATTGAATATTCCATCCATACATGGATAAATTTGTATTAATATTCATTGCTAATATATTCATTTATTTTGAAAAATCTAGAAGAGAATCATCAACATCTGCAAATTGTGCTACAGGTTCTAAGGGAACACCAGTGGTATGCAAAATTTAGTAGATGTGACTTCTTCAAAGAAGAGATACAGTACATAGGACATATTATCAACAAGAAGGCAGAGTGGTGGACCCAGAGAAAATTATATCGATCATGGAATGACCCACCCCCAAAAATGTCATAGACATACAATCCTTTCTAGGACTAGCTGGATACTATCGTCGATTTATAAAAGGATTTTGGGAGGTGCCCCATCGCTTGACCTCATTTCATAGGAAGGGAAAATATTTTAATTGGACTGAGGATTTCCAACAAAGTTTCAACCAGTTAAGGCACTTGTTAACTATTGCACCAATCCTATGAATATCTTATCCATGCAAGGAATTCCCAGTGTGTTCTCATGCCAAATAATAATTGAGGTGTTCTCATGCAAGAATGTCATGTGGTGGCATATGAGTCATAAAACATGAAGGATCATGAACAACGCTATTCAGCTTATTGTCTAAAACTCATCAAAATAATTCATGCGCTGAAAAGGTGGAGACACTATCTATTGGGGGGTAGTTAATTCTTATGATAGATCATAGTAGTCTTACAAAACTTTTGCATCAACCAAACTTGAATTCTTGACAGGAACAGTGGGAAACATTTCTAAGTGAATTCGATTTTGAAATTAAGCATTTAAAAGGTAAATAAAATCAAGTTGTTGATTCCTTAATTCAAAAATTAAATTGCATCTATGAAATTTATTCTAGTAGAATTCAATTTGATTTCACAAGACAAACCAAAGAGGCTACCCTGAAGGACCGCAAATATTAGTTTCTTTGGCAAAAAGAAAAGCAGGAAAATAGCTCTAAAAGAAATCTGGGATATGGGGTTAATAGTGAGGGCATGTTGCTGTATAGAAACAAAATTTATACACCAAATTAGAAATATGTAAAAAGATTTATTTTTTATGAATATTATAGAAAACCATACGCTGCACACTCAGGTTATCATTGACTAATTGCAGTAATAAGAAGAGATTATTTTTGGTTAGTTATGAAATCTGAAACAACCCGATACCTAGCACAATTCTTAGAATGTTAGCAGGTGAAAGCTAAGCACCAACACCCAGCCAAATTGCTTCATCCTTTACCCATTCCTAAATGGAAATGGGAAATGGTGTCTCTAGATTTTATCACTGGACTGCCAAATTCAAAAAGACATAATGACTCTATAATGGTGGTGGTGGAAAAATTGAGCAAGGCTACTCATTTTATTCCAGTTCATTAACTTATAAAGTGGTGTAGATGGCTGACATTTTTATGACAGAAAGTTTTAGGTTGCATGGGATTCTTAAAGTAGATATCTCAGACTAGGATGTAAAGTTCACCTCCACATTTTGGAAGGAATTATTCACTGGCCTAGGCACTCAGGTATAGTTCAATACTGGTTACCATCTACAAACATATGGAGAGAATGAGCATGTAAATCAAGTGCTAGAGGATATGCTTAGAATGTTTGTAATGAAGCAACCCACAAAGTGGGAGGAATACATACATTTAGTGGAGTTGACATACAATAATGCCTATCATGCATCACTTGAAACAAGTCCATTTAAGGTATTGTATGGAAGAAACTATCAAATTCCAGTTAACTAGAACAACCCCAAGGATAAATTGATGTTCGGATTAGACATGTTAAAAGATATGGAAATTATGATGAATAGAGTACATTCTAATTTAAATGTCATGGAAGACCAACATAAGATTTATTCCGACCAAAAAAGATTTGATTGGGAATTCCAAGTTGGGGATCATGTTTATTTAAGGGTAAAACACAAAAGAAGTACTTTAATATGGAGTGGATGTATTAAATTGGCCCCGCGGTTTTACAAACCTTTCCAAATAATTGCAGGAATATATCTAGTAGCATATCAACTAGCTTTACCTAGACTTATTTGTGTTCATAACGTATTTCATGTATCCTTATTAAAAATATATACATGATCTTAGCCATATAATTCATTAGCAAGACACTAAGGTAGAGTAATTGAATGAATTTAGGTCCCTCTTTCATATTTTTGGTATTATTACCATTATCAGCCTAATGTGAATATATTGAATGTCGGTCAAACCAAATGAGAATTTCATGGTTGAACCCCTGTGTATCCTCGATTAGAGAGAATCAATATTGCGGAGACAAGTTATCCCCTAGGTTAAGCTACAATGGCAACACTTTAGCCCGGAAGAGGCTACCTAAGAGGATGAACAAGTCATGCAAGAAGCTAACCATACGTGTTCTGAGGATAATGAACACCGAGGAAACTATTCCAATTGACAGGGGAAAGATTTGATGACCCCTGGTAATTTTGAGTTATTGTAGTTAAATAGATTGGTTCAACAATGGATGGTTAATAGACAAGGATAACATTCGGAAATAAAATATGTGTTGATTTTATTTTATAACATGATTATCTTTTTTTTCTTAACTATCGCTGAAGAGAAATGCTAGAGTAAGAATATCCCAGGAAATTAAACAATTATGAGTAGTTATCTACTTAGATCCCTTCTAAAAAGAAAAAGGCCTCAAGAAATACCAAGAGGGTATAAGTAACATGAGGCGAGAAAGAGGGGATAGTTAGAGAAGTGGAAATGACTCGAGAGCTAGATGGCCAATGGAGTCTATTTTGGAAAATGGGGCTCAGAATCTATGGCTAAGTCTGCTAAGGACCAAATAGCTTAGATAAGTCATAAAAGACTAGCTCAAATCTACCTGGGGATAGCTAGCTCTAAGGGAAGGAACAATGAAGACTGGCCTCACAGTTGGGTGGAGTATTTCTCTTCCCTATATTTTTTAATTTCATTTCAAGGGAAAAGGTAATTAGAAACAATAGTTTCTTGTTCTATAATAAGTTCTATTTCTGTGTATTTATTGTGGGTTGAAAAATTTAAAAATAAAATCCTATTCTGTGTATTACTACGAGTATGAAAGTCTGGTCTTTCTCTTTGTATATTTAATTTTATTTGATAAAGGAAGTCTATGTTAGAGTACAAGATGAATATATAGAGAAAATATTTCTTTTAACAAAAGACCTGGTAAAGCAAAATAATTTAAATTTTGGAAACTAAGATCTGAGGAGATGGCATGGATGACACTAGCTGAAAACAAGGACCTTGTCATTCACCTACGACTAGTAAGTAAGCTCGGGGACTGAGACATTTTTTTTAAAAATAGGAAAATGAGGTAAAGTACCACGAGAGGGTTAGTTCCGGGGTAACGAACTTGTCAGGCCCAGAACAATCCCTCAAGGGCTCTAACATAGTCTTAGGTGTAAAAACATTAGAATTAAATATAAAAATAATTGATATTAACTAATGTTGTTTGCATGAGCGATCGGGGAGAGAAAATTCATGGCGACTGCTAGGGTTTGAGGTTTTTGTGACAGGCACAAGCTCTGCCCCTCTGCAGGTGCAGCAGCGGCAGGCCTTTTCATTAGCTGCTGTCTATGTTCAAAATCGCACTGAGTTTTCCAATGTGTTGATTCCTCAGCAGGTCTAGAAGCAATATTCTCCCGCCTCGAAGCACTGTTTTGTCAAGGTCAAGAGCTGACTGACCAAATGGAGGCAGAGGGGTCCAGTTGGGCCCCTACTTTCAAACAGATAGTCATGTAGAAGCAGAAGCAATATAAGAAGGAAGGGGTCAGGATTTCTGGGCTTGACAATAACAAGCAGAATGGCAGAAGGAATAAGGAGAAATTTCAAGGGGAAACTGACAAGCCAAACAGAACATCGGATGGTGCAGGCACAGAGAGGGAAAGCCTGACAGGGGCTAAAGACAAAATTCCAGTAATAATTAATTCACCAGGAAACGAGAAAAGACAAAATGATGAAGAAAGGGAGCAGATAGATGACAGGCAAGGAAAGCCGGAAAAGGAGGGGGAACCCAGCTCAAACCCCAATAAATACGCTTCATCCAGTGGGGTCTGCAAACCAAAAAAGACCAATAACCTAAGGGTAGTTATAACTGACCCAGAGATTCAGGCATACAGAGAGCATATGGCAGAACAGGCCATTATCTGCAAGTTTATGGTCATTTGGCCGTCTGAAAGGACTCTTTGTCATTGGATCAAACAACATTGGAAACCACGGGGGGATGTCAAGCTTCACCTGGGAGCCAAGGGTTTTTTCACTATTGTCTTCTCCAACCTAGAAGACAAGGACAAAGTATTTGAGGGGGGCCCATATTTTTTGGCTTCAGTAGGTCTGTACATGAGACCATGGAAACCAAATTTCGCCTTGGAGAAGGAGTCTTTCACCCAAGTCGCAGTCTGGATCCGTTTATTTTCTCTTCCAATAGACTACTAGGGTCTGAACACCCTGAAACAAATCGGTGACAAGTTGGAAACATTCATCAAGGCCTCTGAAGCAACTCTACAAAAGAGATATACCTCTTATGCCAGAATATGTGTTGAAATGGATGTCTCTCGGGCACTACATGAGGGACTTTGGTTGGAATATAGGGATGAGGACTACTTTCAGGACATCGATTATGAGCAGATTCCCTTCCGTTGCCGCAAATGTCATGAACATGGGCATTTGATGAGGGACTGCCCAATGATCAGGAAGGAAATAGAGACTGAAGCAGCACAAGCCCACAAAGACACAGAAGCCTTCATCAAACCCAAATCCAGACAAAGAGCTAACAGAAGAAAGAGTTTCAAAGGGAATATAGAGAGGAATAACCACAACAATCCTTTTGTGATCTTAGATCCTGAAACTAACTCGGAGGATAAGCACAAAACCCTAACATCAGGAGCAGAGAATGAGGAAAAAGAAATACCAACCAGGGAAGGTACGCATGAAGGGAACCTCAACAATGAGGTACAAATGCAGGAGAGAACAGAGGAGACCGAAGAAGAAACTGATATGCTCACCAGTGATGGTGGCAGCGAAGACCAAGAATGGGAAGAGGCACTTGCCAAGGAGGGAATTAACCTACCAGTAATTGCTGAGAACTAGAGGTCCCGAGGAATAGAGAACGCATCGGAGGAAGAAATTAGGAAGGTAAACGACCTGTTCATAGCAAGGAAAAAGGCAAAACTTCAAAAGTAGAACAGGAAGCTAGGTGTAGTGAAAGGCAACAGCTTACATTCAAAAAGTCTTTTATGGAAAACATCCAACTCAAAAGAAAAGAAAAGAAGAGGTCGGAGAACAAGTGGTGAAGTTCTACAGGAACTAGGCATGATCATGATAAACTCAGGGAAGATGAAGGCATTAAGCGCCTTCCAGTCCTTCCAATAAAAATCAGTTAAAAATGAAGATTATCTCGTGGAATGCTAGAGAGCTTAACAGCCAGGCAAAACACAAAATCTTAAAGTGGAAAATCCAGAAATATAAACCGGAAATTATGTTTTTACAAGAAACTAAATGTAGCAGCTCCAATATCAACAATCTTTGCAGGAAGCTTGGGAGACACATGGAAGTTCTAGAGAATGCGAGTCAGGGAAGAGAAAGAGGCCTTGCAACTATGTGGGACATAAAGGAAATCCAGATGTTATCTGCTGAGGCGAACAAACACTTCATGGCGGTGGAGTTCCAACCCATAGGTAATTCTGGATCTTTCCTCTGTATCAATATTTATAGTCCTCGGAAACTAGAAGACAAAATAAATTTTTTAGACGCATTAACCAGGCTTATTATTAGACATCCCAGATCTAAGTGTATATTGGGGGGCGATTTCAATATGATAACCACCCTTCTGGAAAAAAAAGGGGGTCTTAGGAAACTTAATAGAGATGCGGAAGCCTTCACAGATTTCATTGAATCTGTTAAACTGGTAGACATCCACCCCAAAAGTGGCCTATTCACCTGGAACAACAGAAGGAGGGGTGAAAGGTTAATAGCTTCTCGCTTGGATAGATTCTAAATCTCAGAAAGCATCGTAATGGATGGCATAATAGTGGAATCATATATCCTTCCCAGTGGAGGATCGGATCATTTGCCAATTTTGCTTATTTTAGAAGTTCATGGCACCCCAAGGAACAAACCTTTCAGGTTTGAAAAATTTTGGTTAGACCACCCCAACCTCCTCGAGATGGTTAAGAAATGGTGGTCTGAACCCTTGGAGGTGAGAGGATCCAAGATGTTCAATCTACAAAAGAAGCTGAAAGCAACTAAAGAAAAGATAAAAGATTGGAACAAAATGGTTTTTCATAAACACATTCTAGGAGAAAGCCATTCTAGAGAACAAACTAGAACAAATCCACAAAGATGGTGCAGCAGGCAACCACAGTGTCGAAGCAATGGAACAGGAAAAAATTCTTTCTCAGCAACGACACAAACGGTACTTTCAAGAAGAGACTCTTTAGAAACAGAAATCTAGAATTCAATGGTTAAAAGAGGGGGAGCTGAATACTAAATTTTTTCACAGGTCGGCTCTAGACCATAGAAGTGCTAATAGAATTCTTGAACTGAAAAATAATGCAGGGGAGATACTAAAGAATCACAATGACATATCTGCTCTGCTCTCGGACCACTTCAAATCAATTTCTCAGGAACCGCCCATAAACAGAGAGGAAGCCATCAAGGAATTAACAGCCGCCATTCCTAAGTCTATCACCTCAGATCAGAATTGGGCCCTATGCAGGGAAATCTCTTTGGAAGAGGTGGAGGAAGCAATCAGGAGCATGCCTAATGATAAAGCTCCAGGTCCAGATGGCTTCACCATCAATTTCTACAAGGCCTGTTGGAGCATCGTCAAGCAGGAAGTATGGGAGGTAGTGGAGGATTCTAGACGTTCAGGAACCATTCTAAAATCCATCAACTCCACCTTTCTAGCACTCATACCTAAGGTTGAAGAAGCAAAGACACCTGATAAATTCAGACCCATTGCATTATGTAATGTAATCTACAAAATTATTTCAAAATTCATAGCAAATAGACTGAAGACGATACTCCCTGGTATAATCTCATAAGAGCAATCGGGCTACGTTGAGGGTAGACAAATTCTTGATAATATCTTGTTAGCACAGGAGATGATTCACTCGCTTCATTCAAAAAAATAAGCAGGCATGCTCATGCAATTGGATCTGTCTAAAGCCTATGACAAAGTAAGCTGGAGATACATTGAAGCTGTTCTAGGAGCTTTTGGCTTCTGCAGGACCTGGATCAAATGGATACTTGCTCTCATCAAATCTCCTAGATATTCCATCCTTGTCAATGGTGCTCCTTCTGTTCCCTTCACAACTTCACGGGGAATAAGACAAGGAGATCCCCTATCCCCCTTCCTCTTTGTAATTCTAATGGAAGGCCTCAGCCAAACCATTGGCAAGAAGAAAGTGGAAGGCTCCATAAAAGCTCTACAACCTATAAGATCACTACCAACTACCACTCATCAACAGTTTGTGGATGGTACCATGTTACATGGTACACCCACGGTGAAGGAGGCTGTGGCCTACAGGGCTATCCTTGATCTCTTCAGCCAAGCGTCTGGCATGGAAATTAATTTTTCTAAATCCACTATTTTCTTTTTCAACACTCACCTGGCAGTTCAAACTCACCTGTCCCAGCTTCTTGGATTCAGGATTGGCTCCCTACCATCGAGATATCTTGGGGCTCCTCTGACTCTAAAACCCTAGCAGAAAATTCACTGGGAGAAAGTACTAGCCAACATGAATAAAAAATGCTCGCACTGGACAAACAGAGCTCTCAACCTAGCGGGCAGACTCATCCTAACCAAAGTTGTTCTGCAGGCCACTCCGCAATACTTACTATCTATGCTTCCTGCCCCCAAAGGCATTTTGCAAAAAATGAGAAATATTCAGCGATCCTTTCTATGGAGTGGAAATGGGGATAAGAAGAAGTGGGCTTTGGTGGCATGGAATAAACTTTGCCTGCCGAAATCTATGGGGGGACTGAACTTAGTCGATCCAGGGGTGGTCAACAGGACCTGTGGAGCTAAGATATGGTGGAAATGGATTAAGAATCCCACTTTACCGTGGGCAAGGCATTGGAAGGAAAAGTACACTCCAGACTGTGACACTCAGGACCTCATTAGACTACAGGAAATCCCAGAAGGGTCGTCCATATGGAATCATGCCAAGAATAACAGGAACCTAGTACAGGAGCACAACTTTTGGGAAATTCGTAATGGTAGGCTGGCCATGTTCTGGGAAGATGCATGGCAGCAGTTCCCTAAATTGGATTCACTAGAGCTATCAACCATCAAGCAAACAAGTCAAAATCAGGGAAGATATAGAGTCAATCAGTATTGGAATCAAAACAATGGGGATGCTAATTGGAGGGAATGGAAAAACTTAAATCCTGGGAACACAGAGGAAAACAGCAAAATTTCTCAGCATTTCAGTGAGCGCATCCTAAAAAGAAAGATTCGGAAAACTGAAGAGGATGATAAGCTAAGATGGGGTCTCAAAGGTAATGGCGATTTCTTACTAAAAGAAGCCAGGAACATAATAGAAAAGGAAGAACAGGCAAAGGCCGTGCCGTGGTGCAGCAAGGTTTGGGATAGCCTTCTATGGCCGAAGATCAGAACTTTCCTCTGCCTTCTGATGAGAAACAAGACTTTAACTTGGGATAATTTGTGCAAGAAAGGTTTCAAGGGACCCTCAAGATGCCCTATGTGCTTCGTTGAGGAGGAATCCCTGAACCACCTTTTCAATACCTGTGAATGGGCCAGTCAATTATGGAGATGGATGGAAGGGATTCTTAGCAGCTCTGATCGTAATAGAGATTCCATTCACAGTACTGTACTGAATTGAAAGAAAGACTTCTCCAACATACAAAGAGTCAATAGCATATGGAAATCTGTTCCAGGGTTTTTACTATTGTCTATTTGGAAGGAACGCAACCACAGAATTTTCCAAGATGAACATAGGAACATTGATTTCTCTAAAGACAATATAATAACCAACATTCAACAGTTAATCCAAACGAAATGCAAAGAGGAAAGTAACGAGAAGCCGACAGCATAGGACTTACGTATTCTGAAAAGCTTTCGTCTGGAAGGGACCATCAACATCACTGTTCTGAGACACAGAACGCAACCATCCTCACAGATTGATAAATGGCAGCGTCCATCGGAAGGAGGTTTGAAGTTAAATTTTGATGGGGCTTCGAGAGGCAACCCCGGCATGGCAGGAATTGGAGGTGTTCTATGCAACCAGCATGGAGAAATTCTCCACATATATTATAAAGCGCTCGGGGAAAGCACAAATAATGAAATGGAGTTTGTTGCTCTAGAGCATGGTCTAAGAATTGTAAAATCCCTGCGCCTCTGTAACATAATTCTGGAAGGGGATTCATCTCTAGTCATTTCCACAGCTCAAAAAATGCAGCAAGGCACTAAGGCAAACAAAGGCATAAAGCATTGGCGGCTAGCCAAAGTCACGGAAATTATTGCAGAACTCATGGATGGCATGAAAGGTCTAGTTTTCCATGCGGTAAGATGTCAGGCAAACGGGTTGGCAGACTACCTGGCAAATTGTGGAGTATACAGTTAGGACAGGGGTTGGGACAGCTGTTGGGAGGAGGTGGACTGCCCGAACCTAAAAACGTGATGCGCACAACTAGCACAGCAAGACCTAAATGGTACCGACCGGGCCTGACCGACAACGATTTCTTTGTCCGGTACCGTAAAAATGAAACTTCGGGTAACGACTGGGGTTATTATAACAGGAGATGGACGACTAGATAGTTGCGGCGGTGGTCATCATGGCGAGGGAGAGCCAGACATGGGAACCATAAACTTGGTTCATGCCACAAGATAATCCATAGAGACCGTTTGGGGAGAAAGGACAACTACCTCAACCCTGATTGGAAGGAAATCCGAAACATTTATGCGATTGCAGGGAAAGGATTTGAGAGGTGTGTGAACAATCACTGCATTAATAACAAAAGTACCACCACTCTGGATCGGAGGGGAGAGCATTTTCTGGAAAAATCTATGGCAAAAAGCTATATAACCAGGAGTCATGGCTCGGTTTCCTCCATCTCTTTCCAAAGCTCTGTTACCAACCATAACTAGCCTGTTAGCAGAAGTGCTGACCGTGAGAATTTCAGAGGGAACAGTATGGATGCGGGGAGCTATAGATGCGCTGCGGCCAACCGAGAATTACGCATAGTGTAGAACATGTATGAAACAAGAGCCTCAGCGAGAAGCAAACACAAAATTGCGGAGATGGAGGCTGAGGTGAAACAGGAAGAAGCACAAAGATAGGGAGGAGTCGCCGCGGAGGAGGTTGATTGGCTGACTGACCAGGGTACACCCGCCAAAAAAGCAACTCAATTTACTTGCACTAAGGCGGAGAGTTGGAGAATCAAGACTCTCCTGGCAAAAGCCCTGGATGCTAAGGAAGATGGGAAGCAGCACTCTGGGAAGGGGCACCCCGCTTCAGAAAATCAGATAGATGATCCTCAAGAAAGCCACGAGTCATTGGAGCACAGAATCACAACAGTACAGGAGGGGGTGGAAGTGGTCAACAAGAAACTGACCGTGCTCATTAGATTGCTTCGGCAAACTCTGAGCCCGGATCCCCTTTTGCAGGAACAAAGGATGAAGGAGGCTCAGGATTTCCACTCCATGCAAGAAATGCAAGCCAAAGTAGACAAGCACATTCTGGATGTGGGCTTAGATGCAACAAGTCGGATTGGAGGCTTTCCGCGCTCTGGCGGGCTTCCGTAGTCCCCTGTTTTTCTCTGTCTGGTTTCTTTTGTTACGGCTCTACGCCAGTTTATCTTGCCACTTTCTTTTCACTCTGTTTTATGTTCTGGCTTCGGCCCTATGCAAAGTAATTATGTTATTCTGTTTATGTCCCAGTTTTGACAGTGTCGTGGCGATCTTTTTCTATTTTCAAGAGCAAGCCGCCCTGCGTGGTGTGCAACTCGATTTTGGAAGCCCAGAGCTGGTAGACAATGAGGTTGAAATGATCCATCAAGCCACCCTGTGTGGTGTGTATTTTGGTTTTGGAAGCCCAAAGCTGGTTGACAGCGAGGTTGAAATGGTCATCTAAGGTTTCCGTCTACCTTGGCAAACTTTTTGTAAAATACTTTGTTCTTTAATATATATACATCTGATTTACAAAAAAAAAAAACTAATGTTGTTTGCATGCACAACTAATTTTAGGAAACATTGAATAAATTAGCAAAAGAGAATGACCAATATATAAATCTTCTATTACTTACTAAGAGATTTTGTTCTTCCACCATTAATAATACTGAAGACTAACAACAACGTATCTTATGAAGGATGAGAAGAAATGAAATGACATCCATTAATAAATCACAATAACAACAAAGATGATGCATTAAGGAAAGAGAAACCATAACCATAAATTAAATAGTATCAACTGCAGGAAAATAACACAATTCGTAATAAATTCCTCACATCTAAACAAAAGAGGTCGATTTACTTTGGAATAAGTTCTAGTAGAAGTTGTAATGAATTGAAATTAACAAGCATTGTGTAATCTCAAAACTTTAGCTGAGTAACAATTACATTAAACCACCACTCGAAAGTGTGGAGGGTTCTAATAAAAAACTAATGAACCCATATTAAATAAAAGAAACCCAAAAGTTGGGCACCCTCTAGAGAACCCCCGAGGGGTCAAACGCAAATGACACAACTGTAAATTCAGGGGAATGGAAACCATCATTAATCTTTGTTGAAGTCTGAAACTTGTAGGAATGTGCCCAGGGGGAAAAGGTTCTATCTGCAACAAGCAGGAGAAACCAGGTTAGCAAGAATTTGACTAATGATAATTGCCAAAGAAAATCCTATGGCTATGCAAATAGAGGCTTACCTGTAGATCTATAGGGTTCATCTTGAAATGTTACTATATGCATTGGGGTATCAAGGAGGCATTATAAAATAGAAAAGAAAACCCTTTGAATGACCTCGACAGACCAAGCGTTCATCTTGAAATGTTACTATATGCATTGGGGTATCAAGGAGGCATTAGAAAATAGAAAAGAAAACCCTTTGAATGACCTCGACAGAGCAAGCCCAAGCAGACATAATCCATTCAAGAAGCAACTGATTACCTACCGAGAGGAGGGACAAGCCTTGCTGGATGAGCAATCACAACCAGAGAACCTTGGAACTGAACCCAAATCTAGCCTTGATGCGAGACTATCAAAATTTGGATAAACATCCAATCAAACCAACAATGTATTAAGCTGTAAGAGTGGGGTTACAATAGGATTGTAATAGAAAAAGGAATTCAAATGAATATTCCACTTAATTTAGGAAGTGTAACATGTCTGAGTTCAAGTTGGTTGCATCCAGAATTATTGAAGGGGACCAGGGTATGCAGGGATTCAAATGGTAAGGGATGAAACCATTTTGATGGAGGTATTGACACAAAAAAAGGAAACAAGGAAAATGATGTTGTAGTGAGAGGGGTTGGGAAAAATTAGTTTTATGATCTCTGTCCAAGATGTGAGCCATGGATGGAGCCATGCATAAGTTTTCGTAGTTTCCAGAGGCCTCTATGATGGCATAATTGATTAATGCATTAAATGAGCTAGGCTGCAATCAACTATATCGTGTTGGTTGAAATATTAAGTTTTCATTTCAATATGATAATGCCATGTGGGCCAATAACAAGTTTATAATGTTAGAAGTGTATTGCGTAAATGATTAGAATCTCAACTACATATTATCAGCAATTGTAAACCATTTTGTTTGTCGGAAGTACTTTATTTGGTTATGCATATATAAATTTAGTGGTGATTTTTATTTTTATTTTTATTTGCGGATAGATAACCATTTTAATTTAAACCATACATTACAAATATCTACCATACTAAGTTGGTATAGAAATATATATTTGTCAATAAAGTCATAGTATTAGACAAAGTTGAACTTTTCTACTAACTTAAAGACAACAAACTTCATAATTGGAGCAATTCCGTTCGATTTAAGGTAAAAACGATAAAAGCAATAAGAAAATTATATATAGAAATGACTTGTTGCAATTACTTAATTTAACCTCGCCTTCAACCCTTAGGACTTACATTTTTTATTCAATGAGAATACCTATAGTAAAAGTAATTTTAGACACTCATTTGTGGTATCAAATTTGCAATTATAACAAAAATTCCTGAAGGCCCTTTTAATTTATTATGTTGAAAGGGAAGAACAATTATTTCTTGTGATAATGGCTATGAAAATTAATCACCCTAAAACCCACATAGTAGGATACCCTATTGATCTGCAAACCAGGCCAATAGATCTTGAAGCCAATGCAAATAAGAGTTGGGAATCACAAAATTCATACAAGAACTGAAATTGTTCATACAAATAAAAATGGCCCAAGTCATACCATTAGGTGATGCTTGCAAAAGAACCCAACGACCAATTTTAGTGAAAGGAGAGTAGAAGGGAACTCAAATAACCACTCATACAAGACCACTAAAGAGAACTCAATTTACAAACCATTTTTACACTAAAAGAAAGAGACGAGTGATCTAGAGCTACTATATTATTAGATATTTTATTTAGAGAAAATGCGTAACATTTTATTATCAATTTACCCAAATAACCACTCATACAAGAACATTAAAGAGAACTCAATTTACAAACCATTTTTTACTGAAAAAAGAGCCGAGTGATCTAGAACTACTATATTATTAGATATTTTATCTAAAAACAAGTGTGTAACATTTTATTATCAATTTATAGTTTCTAAAATTATGAAATGAAAATATAATATAGATAATTATATTATTTATAATATGATTTTTTTAAAAGATTAATCTTATCTTACTTTATGAAATCAACTACATAAAATGAAACACAATACACCTCAACAGTGTAAAAAAAAGTTAAATAATTATTTGCAATATTATTGTACTTGAATTCTATCATTTTATTAGGGATTCTAGCATCACTTAATAAAATAAAGCATATCACATCTCATCAATCAAAAGCAATCATAAATCATCCTTGCAATGTTAACATGTTACGTATCTATCATGCTACTTAACAGGTATCTTATTATTGCCAAGTTATGTTATCACATAATTTTCAATTAACCATTGCTGCTTTTGTTATCAAGATTGGATAAAATCAAACTAATATAACTTGAAAAATCAAATAAAAAATTATATGTGAAATAAAATACCACTTATATTTGGAATGGGCTCAATTTTTCGAAGAATAAGGTAGCAAACTATTCGATAATATCATAAACTAAATGAAAACATGCTACATTTAAACATAAATATTGAAAATCTATATGAAACAAAACATTAGTAAGTTTATGTTATTTCATCATATACTTAAGAATATGCTGGATCGAAATGGATCAGACACCTTTATTAGTCATTGTCAAGGCATGAATATAACTACTGATTTTTGTGTTGAGCATTAATATTTTAGCATTGACCATGACAACTTTTAATGTTTAATTTTATAAATCATTACAATATCTTTTTTAATTAAAAACTAATTGGTTAGCATATGACTGGCTTAAAAGTTTGTGGCTTTTTTCATCTTTGTACATGTCTCCCATGGCATCCATGAAATTTGGTCACCCTCAAAATTCACCCGATTTTAAGGAGGATTATGATTGGTATCAAGTAATCAAAATAAAACTAAAACTAAAACTATATTTAAGTAAATTATAATCATATTACCTAAAACTGAATGCAATTAACAATACAACCAAAGTAAAAGATAAAGTAAAAATATAAATAATTAATCTAAAGTACAAACTAAAAAGTGATAATTTTCAGTAAAATTCAAAATAAAATTATAAGGTTGAACTAAACTAAATTATTATAAAAATTGAAGTAACAAAACTAGAGAAAATATTAAAAGTAATTAAAATAAAATTGAATAAATAAGTAAATAACATTTAAAACTAAACTAAGACAACTAGAAATCTCAATTATAATCATATTAACTAAAACTGAATTAAATTAATAATAGAATCTAAAAATCAATCACTCTATCTAAACTACAAATTAAAA